>DWRA01003454.1:0-12106 GCA_018250295.1 Spathilepia clonius | reverse complement strand
GCTACCCCTGAGGACTAAGTTGGAATGCCTCGTTAAGTTTATCTCCCTTACCACACCCTTCAAACCAGAAGACAACACTGCTGTTATTAGGCAGAAATATTGTTCTGTTATAAGCGGCTGATTGACTTATAATTAATTCTTAGTGTTTACTGATATTAATCACATGATAATTTTATATACTTATACGAGTCTTTTGTAGCTTAATAAACTTAATAATACGCAGGAGATAATTCCTTTCGCTTCCTTTCGGTCGCCGACAATCGTACATTGTCGCCGCCTGTCTTTAGCGACTGCCGACGACCGTACCCCAGTGTAGTCAGCAACTGTCATCAGATGGACGACCGAATCGACGATCACATGTTGTTACTTACGGTTAATTACCTCTACTGAACATGCGGACGTCACGCTGTTATTTATTTAAAAAACTATTTATAATAATTTACCAAAATACTTGATATTTATTTATATTTCATTTTTTATCATTCTCATCTATTAACTTAAATATTGTAAAAAAATACAAGAGGTTATAATGTAGATAAATTAATAAGTAATTAGCTTATAAGTGGCAGATCTATTAGATATTAGATTTACGAACTTTATAAACCCGATATTTATAAACCCAATTTAATTACCTGTATTTTGTTTACCAATCGAGCACATTAACGGATAATGCACTAAAGCTTTTACGTCAATATTTTCGGACTCGGTCGGCTTGCGGTATGATTCTAAATTACTTATTAATAGCCAACTGGGATGCGACCTACATTCTGAAACTTAATTGCCACGCCCATTTAAAACACTATAAACTGCACATATAAAGACTCGATGAGCGTGCTCCAAATGTTTGGCAATCAAAGTGACGCGGCGAAGAATTTAAATGGATCAAGAAGCTTTATCGCAAGCGCATCCAAATTACATTGTCGCGAAATAGACTCGCGCTCAGCCTTTTTATGACAGAGATAAGCTTAGTAGATAGCAGACTGGCACACAATCCACCTAACACTTTTACTTGTAGTCTCTAAATAATTATGTTAATCCGCAACAAATAGGGTTACAATGCAAGATGTATGATGCCAAAAGTGGTAGAAGTTGTCGTTGCACCTACTGCGGATGCAATACAGCCACACAAAGTTTTACTTCATAACCGAATAAATCGATTATGTTCTGGTTTATTTATAAAACAGGCAATTCGTTCGGCGTGAAACTCGAGAATAATATGTTTGAAACCTTCTTCAAAATTTTTATATTCAATTTTATGCAATAAAGCAACTTGACGATAGATTAGTAATGTGTTTGTTTGACGATTGCCATGGCATCTGTGATCAACCTCACGGAGAATTGCACATTTGAAGTATATTACAAAAGCCCATGTACGTGGACGTTTGTAATATACTTCAAATGTGCAAATGTGCAGTTGCTACAGTAGTAGCAACTAGTAAACATCAGACGGGCTGCAGGCCAGTTTTCTGTTACCTCAATTGCTATTTACGATACAAATATACGTAAACACGATCAAAGATGATATACCTAAAGACTTGTATATACCTACTAGTAGTACATTTACCCTTTCCATATCCTTTAATGCGACAAAAGCGTCCCGAGTACAGCTATAAATCAGATCAGGCGTAGCGAGGGCGTAACCTAATCATATCAAAACTATCACAAGGTCGACCCAAAATCACAAAACAGCTGACGTTAAGTAAGTACTATATCGTTTCTGTTCGATCTTTGTTCTATGATGTTATGTGATAGAACGCATAATGACCCAAACGATGCCAAGTCGTAAACACACTAACTCGGCTATTTCGTAGATTATTTAGCGCTGAAGCAACTCGTATCATAAAGGTTTCATAAAATGCACAAATACTAAGAAGCTCCGGATTTATACCAACCACTAAATACTTCGTATAATTAAAGTGTTAAAGGAATTCGGTTGTAAAAAAACTTGAGCTGAGGATTTATTTGTTTTGACCGTAATTTTTTACTTTCAGGACCATGCTTAAGTAACATTTACAACATAAAGGGGTTTTAACCACATGACGATTGAAATAAATTTAAAAAAAAGTAATAGTGTTTCAAAAGCAAATAGTAAACATTAAGTGGATTTGTTTTTATGAAAATATATTACGTGGATGTAAAATTGCACTGCATACCTCATTTATTCATTTTGACAAGCTTAAATGAGTTTTCCGCCTACACTGTCACGATAATCTGCGGTTCGTTGATATTAATGCAGATTGCTCAAATTCATCTTATTATCAGACCACACACGATGAAACAAATATACCTACTTGATTGCAAGGTACAAAAAGTAATTAATTGGTAGAAATAGTTCAAATTAATCTTGTTTTATGATACAAGAACCGATGATTAAAGAACAAATTTACTGTAGAACTGTTTTCTTGTTTCATAACATAACACAGGATTAATAGGAGGTAAAGGTAGAACTGTTTGTCGTTCGACTCTTGAGGCACTACCGTGACGCCTGTTTCTGCTCAAGAACACGTTAAGCGCTGCGGAGTTTTGTTTAAAAGGGTATGATATGGGAGACATCCGTATCCGAAGCGTTTGAACTTAGTCCTCAGGAGTAGATAGGCATCTGTGGTCAACTTCAAGTAGGAATCATATCTGGGGTTGATTACAGATGTACAGAGGCAGTAGTGACCACTTAACATCAGCTGGAATGCATTCTCGTTGGCCGCTTCTATTTATATGAAAGAAAATCAAAACTTCAACAATAGTAGTCATTACTACACCGACGAATTTTAAAATAAACATTTAACTTATTCATTACGAAAACACTTTAGAGTTGACAAAACTTTATTCAATTTCCTATGCAATGAGCTGTGACCCGTTTTCCTAACAATTGCATGAGATACAAAATTTCAACCTTTTCAAACTTACAGTTCGTGAAAGCGAAATAAGGAAGCTTGAGTGTACTCGTATTTTCGTAACTAGTTACTATTGTCAGATCGTAATTTAATATATAGTATAATATATGAAGGCCAGTAATTTTACTGTCCCACTTCTGAGCATAGGCCTCATAGAACATATAGGCAATAGAATGCACTGGCCAGTTGTGAGCTGGTCTTTACACATCTTTAAGAAACCTTCCCGTATACGTTTTTTTAAAGGTTAAAGATTTTTTGCACCATTAAAGTAAAGTTTCTACCACCTTTGTTTGAACTTAACAGTTATAAATATATTATGTCACAGTTTTTACCTGACTTAAACTGCAAATAAATGTAACTGCAGTTTTAAAATATTGCAATCAATTCAGTCTAGATCGTACTTTAACTGTGCTTTTCTTTTCAGCGAGAAGCTTTAAAGCTGCAGCAATCTTGCGAGGGACAAAAAATCCTTCGACAGGCCTTGAATCTGGAGCGAGTAATCCTCTTAGCACCGACCCGGGTTACTTACATCTGTACTCATAATAACTTTTTAAAAGGCTTTTCAAAAGCTCTACCTAAGCTAGGAACAGACTAGGTGCTGGCTGACTTTTGAGTTCTGTGCCACGATATAATGTTAGTTCAGATTTTTCAGCTGCCTGTAGCTTAATGCGAGTGTTCTGCTAAAATGATGTTCGCTTAAGTGGTACGGTACACCGATTTGATAACCCGCCTTAAGAGGGCATTGGTTTATCTACCGTACTTGGCCTGGAGTTTCTCGTCTTTTGCAGAACACTTGATGGTAAGTAGCCACTGCCGCCCATAGACATCTGTAATCGTTTCCAGAGAAGATAAGAGTTCTACCAGAGGTCTGTCACAAATGCGCTGCTACGTTCAAAGATTATGTTACAACGCCTCGTACCAGTATGTGTCGCTTACTACACTCTTTAAACCAGAACACAACAGTGCTTAACACTAACGTTATTAAAAAAGACGCTTTCGACACTCACATCCCCACACTAGGATTCCCTTTGTCGTGGGTACCTCAAAATTAAGGAATGTATTAAGGAAACTTAAAGGGTTTTTCAACGATATCTTCGAGAAGTTATACAGAACCTTCAAAAAAGATGCAGCTGCGAACCAACACAATTTTATTCAGTAGCCGCCGTCCAAAACATCACAAAAACATACCAAGAACGTAATGCATTTTTAATTCCTCATGTCGTGCATAGTTAACAAGTGGTCAGTTACCTCTAATTCTAACGAGTAATCCTCTTAGTTACTCGCCTGTTTGTTTAACTACACTGTCGCAATGTATTTGTTAGAAAAGTGTACTGAAAAAGGAATTGCTTTGACCCCGTCAAAGCAATTCCAACTTAATTGTATTACAAACTTAATTGTATTTTGGTGACAGCTGTAAAACTAACAAATACAACAGTTTAACGATTTTAGGTGAAAAGAATAGTAATTAAGGGTATTATGTGTGTTCCTCAATAAGTACGTAAACAATTGAATATTTCGTAAGAGTTCATACTTGTACGTTTCAATAAATTAAACAACTCATCGTGTCTGTTTGAAAAAATCCACCGCATATCTAATAACTCACATTTGTATGAGTTAATAGACATCTATATATATATATATATATATATAAATCAATTTCTGTTCGTTAGTCTCGCTAAAACTCGAGAACGGCTGGACCGATTTGGCTAATTTTAGTTTTGAATTATTTGTGGAAGTTCAGGGAAGGTTTAAAAGGTGAGTAAATATGAAAAAAATGCTAGGAATATAGTAAAAACAACAATTTTGTTTTTCTTTACAAACGGTTTCTACGTCTGTCAAATAGGTGGCGTTCAGAATTTAGTTATTGAACGTTGCCACATTATTTAATTCTAAGGCGATACGAAGTTCGCCGGGGCAACTAGTAACATATAAAACTCTGAAATCACAGAAAAAAGTTTAATCACCTAATCAC
This sequence comes from Spathilepia clonius, assembly GCA_018250295.1. Taxonomy (NCBI): domain Eukaryota; kingdom Metazoa; phylum Arthropoda; class Insecta; order Lepidoptera; family Hesperiidae; genus Spathilepia; species Spathilepia clonius. The sequence goes on along the minus strand of DWRA01003454.1, from coordinate 7,243 downwards.
TAGGTCCTAATACACTTATGTGCGTATCCCTCGAAACCAGACCTGTGCCAGGGGCTACGGAACATATTACAAGCTATAATTCCTTCCAATAATTAGTCTTTAACGCGTTGATCAATCTTGGCAGCGTTTCTGTTGCATATTAAATCTGTATACCCACTGCACCTGACTGAACGCAGTATTTCAATTTGGACCCATAGCGGTATTTCGGCAATATATTAGGCATGTAACGCCAAGGTAGTGTAAACGTTGTTAATAAGCCATGACGTAGAATATATTGCAGCTATGTAAGCTAGAACCTCTCCACCGTACTCTTTTCACTGGCAAATTGCTTACTACCGTCTTTGTTCAGCAATTTACTCGCTTGTGTACTTAACACGAAAGTTCAAAAGTACCTTAGTTTATAAATTACCATTTTTTGCGAATAAATGTCAATGAAAATTCATTCAAAACTTTAGGTAATAAACATAATTAGGGTAATTTGTTTATTTACTTAGTAAACTATATTAACTGATCATTCACAATTTTAAATATTATTAAAATGCAGTATGGAACTAATCTCAGATTGGTCGCAGATCGCATAAATAACAAAATGAAGCTTTATTTTGTGCAGCGCGCGCTATCAATGAATTCCATCTGAATCCGATGGAATTCATTCACAAAATACATTAACTAACTTAAAAACACTTTTTAGTTTTTATGTTTACTTTGCATTTATATTCTTAAAACATAAGATAAACAATCCCCAAGACTTAATTTACGTAGAGAATTAAAAAGACACAAAGATATTTTTTTGCAAAAATGTATATCATTATAGGAAATATGTATCTAGTACTTGTAACTTCTATCAAGCCCTAGACCTCACGCTGACTAATGTAGCAAATGTGTCGTCATATAGTGCTAGGAATACATCACAAAATTTTAAGAAAAGTTATAATTTTAAGAAATGGTATAATGAAACGCTAAAAATACTCTATTACATATCAAATAATGAAAAACTAACAATCTCATATATTATTTCAGCACAACGGGATGTAAAAGCTTGTATAAAATACTTTAAAAGTGTAATTTTATTCTTTTAGCCACCTAGACTGCAGGACAAAGGTTAAAAACTATTCTGAAGGAAAACCACAGAGTAAAAAGACTACAGAGCTTCAGCTGAGCGACCTTACCCGCGAGAAAAGGTTTTTTGCTATTAAAACTTAATGCGTTTTAAAAAAGTAGTATTTTAAAATTGATAGAAAAGAAAAAATAATGTTACTTTCACATTGTAGTTAGTATGATACAGCAACTATAAAAATATATTATAAATTTTAGATGAAACACAAAAAATATACTTAGGTTGATACACAAATAATATGAACAACAAGATCATTCCTGCAGTTCAAATCACATTGTTAAAATATTACCCAACTGTTTATTGACAAAGTGAAGTCTATTTATGTTTAAGTTTTCTTTGAGATTCCTTATTTTTAATGAATCACAAAGTATTGTCTTGTTACTAAGCTAAAGAAAAAATCTACATAAATAATATAAGATTAGTAGTACAGCATCGTAGCTGGTTGAGACAGGTCATCTTGGAGCAATCCACGCCAAAACTACTCGCGCCGCGCCGCTTAGGGGCTGCAACCAATTTGTTTTAGTATTTTCTTGTAGTAGAATGTATTTTATTATTATGTATACGAATATACTGATTACTTTACAAGCTCCCTATGGATAGCAGAAAGTTCATAGAATATCAAAATTGGTAAATAAAGAGTCATTATAAATTAGAACACAATTTAAAACAATTGTATGTAATTTTAATTGCATTTTTTAATTCTATTGTATAAATATTAATAATATAAATGCTACTTAACTTGTAATAAATAAATAAGCCATAGATTTGTAAAAAAAAAAATTTAAACTTAGAAACATTGTGGGTTTCTCAATATTCTTCTTTATAATGACTTATTTCAAAAACTACTAAGTCAATGTTATTAAAACTTAGTCCCAATAAGCCTTCCAATTGAAATTACATATGACTTTCGATTAAAACTTTAATCCAGGACTTACAAGCTTACATTAGGCACGTTTTCTCAACTACAGTACTATATATATGTATAAATTGAAATTAGTTAAAAATAATTACAATTTACTATACGCTTTTTTAATGTTATAACCAAGCTTCAACTTTAAAGACGATGTCTAGTAAAAAACGGGTTTTTATTCTTCACTGCATTAGGTTTAAAGAATTTATTCTCAAAAAGATAATACATATCACTTATATGAGAACAATGTACGCTATATTAGTACGCTAAATTATAATATATAACAAAATATTTACAAATAAAAATAAACAGAAAAAGCACTTTCAGTTCTAAAAGCTGCTGTGTTACATTTATACGGGAAGTAAAGATTTCAAATAGTACAAGATTAGATTAACTGTCTGGCGTAGTGGCTGGTAAAGACAGCTCTACTCGGTATAATCCATGAGAAATCTGCTTGCACCGCACCTCTTAACGGCTGCAGCCAACCTTTTTTAAAACACGTCTTGAAGATTTAAGATTATTCTTATAACTTTATTGTATAAACTTCAGAAAGTAACACAAAGGTTTTAAAAGCGAGTTTAAAGGCAAATTGTATTATATAAGGTACAAAAGGATAGAACATGTAGTAAAATATCAAGGAATACAAAACCTTTAGAAAAAAATGAGTAAACTACTAGGTTACTAAGCTATCCAAATACATTTTATTTAGAACACTTCAATGTAAACAATACCTTTAGACATAACAGAAAATAATATATAACAGAAATACAATAAGCAGAATGTTATAATTTGTCACAATATATTTAGTAGTATACCCGATGCAGGCATGTAATAATTTTAATAAAAAAATAATAATAAATATTATTCCATTACATTGCAACTGGATGTGCAAAATTGGTTCGGCAATAGTTAGAACTGAAATTGAGAAAAAACACCACCTTTAAACGGATATACATGAGATTGTGAGCATCATGGCTTGCAAGACAACAGAAAGTAAACACTCTAAATAGTACAAGATTAGTTTTTAAGCGCCGCGGCTGGTAAAGACAGCTCAGTCTGGAACAATTTGCGCGAAATCAACTCGCTCACATCCAAGTTACTTGTTTTGTTTTACCATAAGATCCTAAAAACCTGCGGTATACATTTTATATACTGTATAAGTCTTATATTGAACTATATCCGACAGATTCAGCTTACACGATGTATTATTAAGGTGAAAATCGTGATATAAGTGTAGGCCACTTCACCGAATAAAATATCACGAATGTATAGGCCTACAGTCTACTTGTCTATTGCTTTTGATAAAAACATGAAAATCCGATATTATAATGACGTGGAAACTGTATTAAATAAACACAATCAAGCTACAAATATTATGACTTGGTTTAAAACTTGGTTAAATGAATAAAATTATACTCCTCACTAAGTTAGTACGTCAATATTTAGATGTTCTATTTGAATGTATAATAATGTACCTAAAAATAATGTAAAATGTCGTGCATGTGAACTAAATTTATATTTACACATACAACCACATCTTAAATTGCCATTTTTAAATCAATAACAGTTGTTTCAGTGTAAGTTTAAAACGTATCGCCTTTACTAATTTAACGACGTTAGTTGCAAAGTTCGCTTATTTTTAACAGTTTCAACCGTTCTCAAGCAAAATTACGCTCTAAAATAGAGTTGTTTCTTAAATCGCAAGGTATTACTTCTCCAAGTCTGCGGCTGGTGGAGACAGCTCATCTGGAGAACAAATCATCAACCGTTAGAACAAATCAACGGGCTTTGTTTCCTGAAACCAGCTTACTTTTAAAATGTTATTTTGAATTTGGAATAATAGTAAAATTTAGGAAAATCGGTAACTATGTCTTACCGTGCCCCCTTCTGAGCAGAACACAGGAACACAGTTCTACTAAAGGGCAAAATATATAAAAGACGCTTTTAGTGGATAAAAAGCAAAAAGGATTATAATTTATTCTAACAACAACACTTAATTTCGTCGAAGCAAACATCAACTGAGAATACCCAAAAAAGTTTATCAATTAAAATGTTTTCAGCGAACACCAAGTGAATAATAAAAACGTTACATTTCGAGGGTCGGGTTCCGCACACATACAATGAAACTGCCGTGCAAATTACATTTTTAACACCGAACCCCGACAATGCAAACTGTCCGAAAGAATGTTGTTTTGAAAATTTGAGTATCCGAAAGTTAAATGGAAAAGTTCGGTATTCAAATTGACAATCTCGACAAGAGCGAGCTTGTCCAACCCTCCGACGAAATGAGATTAAAAAATCGGTTCCCAACTGCAAAATAAATTAAGTAGTGACGATCGAGTGGAAGGAGAACAGTCTAGTCTGGGAACCAGGCGTGTTATCCTTGCCAAACACTTTGTTAAAAGTCTAGAATACTTTTAAGATTTTAAAAGAAAATGTTTATACTTTAGCCGGCAAAAATAGGTGGTAGTTTCATTCAGAAGGCACCACCTACCATACCTATTTCTGCTTAACAACGGCAGCGTTATGCGTTGTTGTGCTCTGGTTCAAAAGGTGTCGTCCTCAGGAGTAGCCGTTCGATACCCGTGGCCGACCTTAAATAGGATCCTGAACTTATGTGGGATAGATAACAGATGTCCATGGGCGATAGTAGGCGCTTACCATCAGATGGACTGCTCGTTTGCTACTTCTATATTATTAAACCCCCTGATCTTTATTGTAAAGATTAGCCGCATCAAGTAAATAAATCCTATATTAGTATTACATTACTCTGAAGCTTAAAAGTAATTTGTATTATCATTTACTATTGTAACGTAATAATGACACATTATTGAAATTAAATATAGTACAATAATTTACTAATATGCTAACCCCTATATGGTAAAACTCTTTATAGTTGTTATAAAGGCACCATCTCAGAAATAGCAAGGTATCTGCTACCACTATCACACTTGCTGCAACGAACACAGTAACCTAGTTTTAAATTGAGTTCCAAAATCACCATTGAACTTGAAGAAATCTATTTTTAGTTTGCGTAAAACTCCAACAATACTTCGGAAGAAAATAGATGGGAAACAATTCCTATTTTTAGCTTTGAAGTTGTCGCAACTCTTATTCACTTAGTAAAAGTGTTTACTTTAAGGATTTATCTTAAGTGGAAATAAAAGTGCTAATTCTTACGAAAGGAAATAAATACAATTTTGGCCGAATTTCGAATTTCATACTTTTTTACCTGTCTATTTCTTCAGAGATTAGGATCTACATTCTTGTGTTCGAGCTTGGCAACTTATTTTTAGAGTCTGTATTTCATAAGACGCATTAGTTTAAAACTTATTATTCTTGAAATTTTGATCTTTGTCGAATTCTTTGAAGTTGTGGTGTGAAACTTTGGAGTCTTTACCGACCTACTTATCTCCGCCATATACGAGAAGTTTAAAGCTTTTATATTGTGGTTCGAACTCTGTAGAATTTGTACAGCACTACGATGTAGTCTAAACTAACCGATGGAGTTGCTAAAAGCGTAAGTGATTAACTACAAGGAGTCCGGTCCCATTTTAGTTCAGTAGCAGATTCAGCTATTTAATTTAACATGTTGTTTCAAATGCTAACTTTAGTTTTATTAGTATGCTATAAATGTATGTGCAATACCTTTTAAGCGCTCATATTATATCTAAATACAAACGTACGTTTTATAGCAAAAAATATCGTACGCCACATATGAACATAGAGCACGTAACATGTTGCCGCAGTGGACACACAACAAGACAAGAACACGTCTGACGTGTCAAAGTGCCAAATTGGTTTCAGTACGGCCAACTGTACATTTTTCCAAAATTCATTCCACATTCTTTATTTCGATTGCTATGTTGTTGGCACGAACAAGCCTTGGTATATTTTCAGTTATTGGCATACAATATTTAAGATATTACTAAGAGATCAACATACCGTTTATTATCATAACCTGCGTGTTTATTGATACGGATTATTCGATAAGTTTTCATATAAACCGACGATATTATATTTCAATAATAGAGGCTTATAAATAGTATTGATGACGTCATAGATCGAAGTATAGTATAGTAAGGAGGGATAAACTTATAAATCATGAATATAAGACTATACGTTTAAATATTCTAGTAATAACTCTCAACGAATTGTATTTATTTACTTAAGTAAATTTATTTGCAGGCGATGTACTAGTCCACATTACCTACAAAATAATATTGTCATCCTCCAGCTCTACTAATATTTCGTAGTTTTTAGCAAGAGAGATCTTTTAAATAAATGCGAGTCTTGGCTGGCGAAGTTAATAAAACTTAAAGTACATTTGCAAGATAGTCGTCACCGTAGCAAAAGTTAAGCTGCTCATAATTATACAATTTCAGTGTATTTCTTACATCAAAGAAAACTCTAAGGCTCTTAAATAGAACATTTAATGAAATGGTATACGTATTCGAAATGCTACGCAAATTATGATGTACATTAAAAGAAATTTAGCAATGTATGTGTTAAAAATTCCTTGCTCTTCACTTTTTGTTTAAGTTCATGGTCTAGATAAAACAAAATTGATAGAATTTGAATAATTAGGCGGAAATCTATGATCATTTTTCATATCCTATCTATAAAATACATGATCTTTACAATTGAATTTTGCATAAAGATAATGCTTTACATTTACAAGTAAGTATTCAAAATACGTACCTATTTCGCACAAATATTGTATATTAATTAAAACAACTTAATTTAATTATTCGACGAAAGCTCCCCGGAGACGACGAACACGCGAAACGAATCTCGGTCACTAAGTGTTTAATAAATAATTAAAAATGCAAAATTGGAGTCTCAACATTGATTGATCTTTCCTAATGAAGCAATAACATTTGTAGTTTAAATAGGTAGTTTTCTGGGACTTCTTGAAGTTGCTGTTAAATTATTCCGTTCCCTTTTTTATTAAGGTAAGTGGCCACTGCCGGCCATGGACATCTTTAATCAATCCCAGATAAGATTAGCGTCCTACATAAGGTCGGCCAAGACGCGTTGAAACCCCTGAGGTCTACGTTGGAAAGCCTCGTTCAAATATGTCTTGCTTACCACACCTTTTAAACCAGAACACCTTTTAAACCAGAATAAGATGACGACCCGCGTGGCGGAGCTGTCACCATACCGGTCTGACACGCAGTGGGTTCCGGGTTCGATCCCTGGTCAGACAGAAATCT
>DWRA01003453.1:0-12107 GCA_018250295.1 Spathilepia clonius | reverse complement strand
TTAAAGGTGGTAGAACCCTTTGTAGTTCGACTCCGGTGGCACCACCGTCACACTTATTTCTGCCTAATAACAGCAGTATTAAGTGCTGCTGTCTTCTAGTTTGAAGGGTGTGGTAAAGGAGATAAACTTTACGAGGCATTCCAATTTAGTCCTTAGGGGTAGAAATGCATCTGTGGTCGACTTCAGTTGGGATTCTGACCTTATTTGGGCTGGATCACAGGTGTCCATGGGCGGCAGTTGTCACTTACCATCAGGTGGAATGCATGCTCGTTTGCTACTCCATTATATAAAAAAGGCGATGTAATTTCATCACTAAGAAGTGTCTTGGCAGGGACAGAATCTTTCGGATAAGGATTAGCGAGAAAAACTGGAGCATCCCGTGTTTCTGTGTTTTACTAGGCCCTTTATTTTCGAGTTACTTGAAAGTTAAGAAAAATATATACTTTTTTAATTGGCTGAACTGCCATTGAAAGCAATATCGAATTTTTAACATAGTCATCTGTTATTGTGTTGACATGTGACATATGTGCATACATACATATGTGTATACATCGTTAGTAACTTAAATTACGAATGTTTATATCGTTTAATAAAATTTATTTGTAACACTTATTTTACATAAATATTATGTTTTGTACACTTTCTCTACTATGGAGTATAACTATGCCAAATCTCACACTTTTCCGAGGGAGCATGTTCATAAAAAAAGATACCTAATGTTTTCGCTTCACGTACATAGAGATATATCCACGGGTTGCAGTGTCCATTTCACATCAGGTGAACTTTGCTACTTCCACAACAGAGAAAACCGCGTGCACACACTACTGTGTAGGCACTTCAATATAAACACGGGGTGAAACAAAGCTTTAGTGGGGAGATCGTCCAGCTATTAGCTCTGTGCCAGTATCCACTCTAGTTTTACACTGACATGGATATAACAAAAGAGGTAATGTATTCGCAATCCATTGTTACAGGTAAGCATTTTTCAGTCCGCAATAAAAGTTATATCATTGTTATGACGGATTAAATTATGCTTAGTTTTCCGTTAGGATTTCGTTGGATATGTTTATTTGATCTTGAGTTATGTCGCCACATTTTTTATCTTACGATCATGTTATTTTAACTAGTACTAAGCTTCCCCTATCTGTCACTGAACGCTATAGCTTTCGTATTTTGAACCGTCATAGATTTTTTTTACAAATGTATTATATGTATTAAATGTGACCACTATAGTAACAAATACTAAAAAAAAAGATTACAGGGAGTTTCCCATATAAGAAATCCGTTAAACCGTAATAAGCAAACTATAAATTTTCACAATGTACTTCTATATTTACTTTAGTGTTAACGAAGAATAAAAATAAAAGAAATTTGATCATTTTGTGGTATGGAACCCGCAAAATATTAGTATCGTCCTTAATATATAATGTAATAAGAGCTTTCTACTAAAAAACCGGCTTACCTAGGATTGCTTACACGGATAACTAAGACAAAAAATAGCCTGTATAGGTACTGATTATACACTCGTGTGTTAACGAATTACTTCAGGCCGCTGAATCAAAAGCTAAACAATGTAATAAAAGCCAGTGTTTAGTAAATGCCCTGGTAATTGGTACATTTACCAGACACCGTCTTAAGTCATTTGCACACTCATTGCAGATCGTAAATTGGTCTTGATTCTGATAAATTGGTTTATTATTAATCGGCGCAATAATTCATACAACTGTTACTGAATATGATTAGGATACACAGGAGAATAAACGTCTCCTGTGAAATCCAAAGAGAAAACGTCCGTTTCTTGTATTCCCTTACACCGTTTTTTATAATCCTAGCATTTTTGGCGCAATCGCTATATTTGTTTTTTTTTTTATTATAGGAATAGCAAACGACCATCCGGTCCGCCTGATTACCATCATGCGACATTTTCCCCTTACCAGTGGCCGTCCATGGACATCTGTAATCAACCTCAGATAGTATTAGACTCCTTCCTGAGCTCGGTTACAGATGCGTTGCCACCCCCGAAGGACTAAGTTGTAACGTTTCGGTTAAGTATGACTATCTTACAACATCCTTATAAGGCAGAAAAAGTATGGCGGTGGTGCTTTCGGAGTTCAACTACATAAGAGTTCTACCATCTCAAAAGTGGGCTGTTCAATTCAGACCTAACTACAACTACTTGCTGTAGGCCGATATGAAAGACGCGCACATAGACAATGATGGTTATTTAATTACAAACCGACATCTCAATTTGAATTACATGCATAAACGCTATATTAAAGCCAGCGTAAGCACATACACAAGTCGAACGAAATCAAAATTTTTGTTTGAACAAAAGTTGGCTCCGAAATGTGTGTGTACCCTTTAGTGGTGAAATGTTTACATGGTTCGCACACACGAACCGCAACCTAGCTCAACATTGTGGGCCGCCGGTGCACCGCCGTATGAAATTTATTTAACGCAAAATAAACGTGAATAAACGCTCAGCGCCCGCCTGGACCACGACCTGCCCCAACAATAACTTTCGGAATGTCATGTTGGTCAACTTAATCAAAGTCCTTTATTGTAAGCTTTTATTATTATTATTATTATGGTTACTCTGCTCACTGACTTTAGAGGGGCCATCAAATCTGGTAATAGAATTTTTACTCGCTTCCGACCAAGCCGAAATTTTAGTACGCATATAAACTCGATGACCATGTAATATCCTGCTTTATTGAGATGGTCTGATGATAGAGACGGTAGATGGATACAGGATCTCAGTTCTGAAGGAGGTAATCCTACTGTGTGCTTGTTTGATGCGCCTGACTAACTCTGAAATTATACATTTTGTTATAGAATTATACAATGATGCATTTGACACTTGGTGAGATATGTTTCTGTGGTAGTAACAAGTGTGCCCCAATAGTTTCGACTCGACTGGAAAAAAATTGACGGGTCTTTCATTAGCAGATAGCTATCTGGCAAAGAAGCCTATGTTATAAAGCCTGATGTTACAAGCAGTACCTTAGACTACCTTTATTTTTAACCGACTTGCTTCTCCGAAGGAAGAGGTAATAGGAAATATGTTAGAGTTCGGCGCACAACAATGAAAACCCATAAAATCTACTTCACAGGACGCGCGATTTTGATAAAAGTGTTGAAGGTGTAAAATTTCATTTATAAGTATCATGTGAGGTTTTTTTAAAACGCGAATGAAGCGCAAAGTCTAGCATAGTATTATAAAATTAATATTCACCCAGTTTACGGAACCTTTAACTATGGCTGTTCGCACGTTTCGTAGGCATATTTGTACCAGGTATAGCTTTATACATAGAAATGTGTACCACTTCACTTAAACCATAATCTTTAACGTAGAGTACATTTCGTTTTTAATACCACCGTCAATAGTACGTCTATATTTACAACTGATCCGTTGTCATATCTAGGGCGTGCTCCAGCTCTGGGCCATGATCTACCCCGGGGGGCTTAGGACGACCTTGAGAGATGCCGACGATAATCAAGGGCAGAATCTCGGTTAAGAGGCGCGCCTTTCGATGTCTGCCGAGATTCGTGAACGTAGAGTACATATAGACGTGATGTTTACTTTGCTATTATAACCTTTGTTACCGTTTTCATTAAAAAACGAAAATATGCTATTGAAAGTAAATTCCGATTTTTTTAACGGCAATATTCTACCAAGAATTAGCAATCCGCCAAAAACTTCCAGTGTTTCATTTATTTAGAAGTAGCTGCGAAAGACACTATCTACACAACACATCTTTTTTATAAAAGTTTCATTTACAATATTAACTTATGCCAATAAAACTATTGCACCTGGAATTATTTCAAACGATGTTTTTGGTATTTTGACATAATCACCTTAAAGGCAAACAGAACATATACGCCAACTAATTTGTCAATTTTATTAATGTAGAGTCATCCAAATTTTGCAATTAGCGTAACACTCTTCTAAAAGCCTATTAAACGAAGTGTGAATTTACCGTGAAGTAGTGAACCTCGTTCAACCTCGAGGGGTTTATTGGCGACCTTGAGTGAAATGCAGACGGTACCTAAGGACAATCGCTATCGTGGGAGGCGCGCTTTAAGATGTCTGCGGCGATTATGGTACCGTGTACACGAGATGTTTGCTGTTATTATGGCCATACGTTTATAATTAGCACTAACATCTTAGTTGTAACAATTCCGATGATTTGATAAAATTTTAGTTCTGTTGCAAAATAAGGGAGGATTTTCAATACAAGTTTATTTCTTGTGCCAACGTTTTTTTAGTCTCTTCCGATTAATAAAAAGATGCAGACTCTTATAGCATCGCTATGCTTTGAAATGCTTTTCAACTGAATACTAGAAGAACACTGTACACTGCATGTCTATCTGATACTTTTACTATATGCAGAAGTTTGGACCAAGAGAACCAATTCATTGATATTTGGCAGCTTTACATAGTTTTACTGTACCTTCATCAAATAATTTTAGAAATTTAGACGCCTACAAAATTAGTTTATCTGGCGCCTGTGACATGTCACAATCGTTAACGATATAGGTGTAGAAGCTTGAAGTGAACACAAGTAATACATATTTAATTTATTTAAAACATATTGAACGCACAGATGAATCCGGAAATATATATCGTAGAGGCTATCAAGATATGCCCGTGTACCTTGCATACAAACACGTTCACGTCGCATTTTTGCATGATCACACTCACCACGACAGTTCACACAACGAAAGCATGCAATGGAAGACATAATCCGATTCGCATTCCACATTCGATGAGTTGTCTGTCGCGGATAACTTTATCAGCTTTACGCGTAGATTGAGATCATAAAACATTGAATTGCGTAGTAAATTGCAGTGTTATTAAAATGCCGTATTTTAGACAAGCTCAACTAGGCGCTATCAATTATGATAATCATCAGTCTTTGACGTTATCGTGAGATACTGCTGTGACTATTTTAAAGTTATTAGGTAACGACGTGCTCTTTGGAGCAGTTAATGTGTAGGTTAAAAAATACAAGTACGCTGAGAGGATCAAAACTGCTTTGGAATGAATAAAGATTAAAGTTTATAAAGTTCTTCTAGATAACTTTTAGATTGGTGTTATTTCATCAAGTAGGTCAAGATCAAATCTGATGTAAACGTAAAATAGGGTGGTTATTATACTAAAAATATACTATGTTAACCACTTTTTATCGTGGGTCTTCAAACAAATTTATTTTTTATAAGCCTGCTTATAATGCTATGCATAATTATGAGTAGTACGAAACATAAAATATTAACCATTTTTGTTATTTTTTATCCCCATTCTTTATTATGTATCGTATTTACTATTTACAATACGCGCCACTTAGATTAAATTGTACTGCTTTTTCGACATTAGCAAAGACGTTGGAAGACACCGATGGGTTTACAGTATTTTATTCGGGAACAACGAACGTTACGTAAAACGTAGCGTATCCCCAGCGTAGGTACCGTGCAGATTTACATACGTAGATTGGAAGCCGCCGATACATTTCGTACATCGCACTTCGCAATGTACACCGGCCACTAGATGGTACGGGGTCGGCGGTGTCGACGGTGTCGCTAGTGTGTCGCGGCGGTTACGGCCACGACACGGGCAGGTGCAAGCTGCACGTTGCGCCGAGCGGAGGCTGCGGCGGCCCACACCCCGACACCCGCCCACACCCCACCCCGCGTACGCCATCTTAACAAATCGATAGGATATGACTGTTCTCCAGTTCGCGGGTGAGACTTTTGGGCGCGCACCGAATGACCCCACTTGATTGCGTAACGCTCGGCATAAACAATACGTTCAAATCGTGGATTTCTTGTCCCGTCTAGTTAAGATTGTTGTTGGAATATGTGATGATTTAGAGTTCATATGATTTCATATCATAATATAATCGACATTTAAACATATAGGTATGCATAGTTAAAATATGCGTAATTCAAAATGAAACGAACTTAAAAACAACAAGGATCCATCAATCATTGCAAAACATGTACGTAGAGATTTGAAGCGTAAATAATAATAATAATATAAACAGGTTAACAGAACACTCGATAAGAACATTTGATGTTCATAACCATGCATCGATTACGAGTCTATCCATATCACATAATCCACCACAGTTTGGCCACGGGTTGCCGTGGCAACGCAAAATCCGCGCTCTTTTAATAATGCCCCACTATAAACGCTGCTTCGAGGTCATATCTCTCCAAATGTCGGAGTACGGCGTTTTGTAACCTTTTTCATCAGCAAGGAGTATTAATCCAATGATAAAGTAATCCCGACTGCCTCGTAACCCCCGAGTTGAGCGGTGAAGCCGCGGCCGCGCCGCCGTATCTATTTAAATATTCACGCCCTCTAATGACACGATGTCGACTCACTTTAACAAGATTCTACGGGACGAGCCGTGGACACGACATACAGATCCTTATGCGTCAAGTAACAGGCATCTAAAACGTTTGCAGGCCTGAGAGGGTTAGAAAAATATGTAGAGCCAACGGGGTAAACATTAGTAGGTATTATGCTTTCTTCTTTTCTTATTTATTAATAGAAAAGTAATGGCGCTAATTGCGCAAAGCATTTAATACACCGTTTGAAGGTGACTTTAAATATAGTATTATATACTTAAAATAAAAAATGTACAAGTATACGTGCAAACAGATAATTATGGTATGAATGAAAGTGTTTATAATTTTCGTATTGCGGTATTGCCCCATAAACGTAAAAGGTATTTATTACTTTAATTAGAAATACATTGTAAATATGTTTTGCGGTGTATGTAGTTAATCGTAAAGGACCAAATACGGTGAACAGAAACAACGGTTTTCCTTAAGAAAGAAAATAAAGAGACGAGACACCGAAAGCAACAAACGCGTGCGTATCCCACCTACCAATATTGTACGCACGAATGTATAAGATCGCCGACCGTACGCTCATTCACCGCTGGCCCGGTGTGCCCACGAGGGTAAATGATGAATACAAATTGTAAAAGATGAGATAGTATTACAAGTTTTACAGTTTCTAGCAATATTCTAGATGAGCAGAATTGCGTCAATCGACGCTAAGAAAAACAATCATAAGTTAGCCCCAAAAGTGTGATTGTTTGTTTAAGTTAAACAAATAAATAAAGAAAACAACACAACTAAACACAACACAAATAAATAAAGAAAACAACATTACAACATTTATACGTCCATAAAGTTGCACATGCGCCGTCAATACGAATTTCGTCAATTAAGAATGCCTATTGCATTATGAACTATAATGGCCCCTTGGAGAGAGATACACACTCAACAGTGGGACATAAACTAGATTGCAACAATTTTAAAATGGATCAAAGGATCAAGTGCCAAGTTATCTTAATAATATTTGTTTAAGTGACTGCAGAGTATGTCATTTTTACGTGCGTTCACGCGTGAGGTTAGCAAACGAAACAACTCGTTTCTGATGGGTCTCCTCGTGTGATTTCGTCCAAGCTATGGTTCAGGCACATGTCTTGTGGTCGTTCGGCTGTTTTATGTTATGTTCTCGTACAAACTAGACTTTGAACATTGCAATTAGTATATTTTGCTTTTATTTTCAATTTACGAACAAACAGACGACAAAGACCGAAGGGTGTGTATGCGGCCGCGCAAGAACACGCGCCGCATCGCGTGCGTACAAATGTACGGTCGTACGCGCTCATTCATATATACCGAAATGTCGTGGGTGCGACATCCGCGCGGTATATGGAGCGGATAACGGCGGCACCTGTAGAGCCTCAAATCGCGTGACCTTCGCGTCCAAACGCAATACCTACTCGAACGGTCAGTGGTCGATCAATTCGTGCTGTGGTTGTAGAGGTGTTGTATAATAAATTCAATTCGATTTATTCGAATTCCCCTTCAGGTATTGTCGCGTCAAATTGACTTCTAATCCCACTAAAACGCGACGAAATGAGCAAACTGATAATTATCTTGAATGTTTAATCAATAGTTTAAAAAAATGAGTCATTGTATAAAGAATAAGGGGTATTAAAGGAGAATGATCGGTAGCCCACCGCGTAGCTTAAAATATCGACAAAAAATGGACTTTATCCAAACCGTAAACAAGCTCCCGCCTGCGTTTTCGTTCACACAATTTTTTTGTAGTGTTTAAACTGGTTTATATCGACCGTTTAGGTGCCCTGGGCCGCAACTTGACCATACATTAATAATCATAGTTTTCTTAACTTCGTTTTTACTTTCAAACACTCAAGATTGGTATCGTTTAATAGTAATCGTCAAACTTAATGGAATCGTCAATCGACATACAACGTTTGTAGAATTACTTCGAAAGTTGGTTATTATAAAGAAAGTAGGTTAAGTAAGTCAATTTGGAATTTCTGTTGTAGGACTCAGATATTGAGAATTAATCATTGATTAATATTTAACCCTGCAAGGATAAAAATGTTAAGAATATTTTATATAATATTTACTATATATATGTTATGACAAGTATTTGTACACGGATCCCTAAATATAACGTAAAACTAATGCGGATGTCACCGCGCCACTAGGAATGATTACGGCAGTAACAGAACGAGGACTAAGCGGATACTCGCTTCAGCTGTTCACTTCCGCTGGATAATTGCAAGAAACACCTATTCGCTACGTTTGTATAGGTTTCTCTATTGATGTCGTTAGCTGGTATTATGACATTTTAAAACGTAAACATTTATGTACTTATTATATTACAAGGGATACCACAACAGCAGTTTGTTCTGGTAAATTTGTCTGAGAAGATTATAAACGAGAGCAATAATTAAGGTAAACTAAGGCAGCTAACATACGAACGAGAGCCCACGTCGACGAACGCAGTCACGGCGGTCGCTAGCGACTAACGCCGACTGTCGGAAACAGTCGCCGAAAGGCAGTGTCGCTCGTGTGTTAACAAGAATTAATATAACTTATTGTTTTACATAAGTGTATGCAAATAATATTTTTTTACAATCGATACATTAAGTTCACGAGTTCTTTTCGTCAATATACAAGACAAGACTACATAGTATCATCAGTCACACATCAGCGTCTTTGAATCCACGTTAATTGAGGTTACAGTCGGTATATACTAAGTGTATGGTATATTTAGATGACACTAGTCCGGCCATTTCAAGTGTTGCCGTGCAGCGCTAGCTCGGGCACGGGGTACGGACTACGGATATTGAAACAATGTGACGGTGTTGTACAAGTGCGGATCGGTTGGATGCGCGGGGGTCGTCGACCCGGCGGCCGCCCCGCGCGACCCGCCCGCGGTCTCACTTTCGATGCGCCCGCGGCGGCCGCGACTCCACGTGCCCGCGCCAGCAGCGACGCCAACGGTGACGTCACCAACGGTGCCACTCGTGCAGCGCTCACCTTCTCGAGATGTTTGTGCTCCTCGTTAGGGTCTCCATGGGAAACGTACTAGTGTTAACCCCGGCCTTAACATCAGTGGCATACTATCCTATAAATATCTAGGCTATGCGAATACGTTGAAATCGTTATACTTACTTTTTAACCGTCTTTCCAAAGGAAAGAGGTATCTATTCGTTACGTATGGTTTTTTCTGTTATATATTTCTTGTTCCTAAAAAAATCGTCTAGGTAGACGACGATGGTTCTAAATTTTAAAACAAACCATTCGCTTAACCTAGTGAAAAGAAAGTGTGAAATATCACATACCGACGCGAACATGAAGTAGACGCGGTGGTACAAATAAACTTACGTCAAGTTTAAATAGTGCTAGGGTAAGCATCAATAGCTATATATGATACATATTAATTCAAGAAAATTGTCACTTGTAACATGTCATATATCAAAAGGAGGTAACTATTGGTTGCGTTACGTCGAAGTTAAGAGGTTTCCCATACTTGTCATCGTAAAATCGAAAACGGATTATTTATTTAATGCATAGTTTTTATATTTTACGTCTCTGCATAATTTTCGAGTTTTTCATTTACGTCTATACGTATTTTTATCATAACTCGAAAATGAGACATAGCTGGGCTCAACCATTTTTAAAAGCAATAACCCGCGTATATTGAATACACATTTGACATTGTTGACATCGGACTGTAAAGTTGACAGAATAAATTTCATTAATGTTTTTTTGTGTTTAATTTTATGTCTTTGTAACACATCGTCGTTGTTGTCGCCAACTCATTAACTGTCTCACTGCTGGGCACGGGTGTCCTCTACAATAAGAGGGTTTAGGCCATAGTCCATAATGCTGACTAAATGCGAGATGGTAGACTTCACACATCCTTGGGAACATTTTTTCCTAGAACTCCGAAGTGTGTAGGTTTCCTCACGATTTTATCTTTCTGCATTCCTCTATATGGACTTTACTTATTGCCAAATCTCACATTCATCTGTGCAGCATTGTCCTTAAAAGGAGGTACAATTTTTTTTTACATATTAATATGTAAAGAAAAAAAACTAACGCTATCTCTATGATAGATATATTTAGTGGAGAGAGTGGAGATATTTAGTGGTTATAGCGAAAAAAAGTTTCAGAGAAAGATCGTACAATTACTTTCGTTAAATATGAAAGTTCCTCAAAATTAAAAACATGACTGATTACATGCATACTACATAACCACGATACATTACGTGAAGTGCCGTATTTGTAAAGACCATAAGGTTTTTTATCACGTATCGAAATGCTTTTTCGATTACATAATTTTTAAATTATTATATTAACTAACATAATATTATGTTAAGCTGCGAGCTTAACAAAATATTAATCGCATTACTAATTTCAAAATTTTGCATATATTAATTACGGTCCTAGTAGACTAGCTGCTTTTAGCATCGGCGATTCGCGTTTTGGCGACTGCATCGATACTTCATAGCTTTTGTCGTGTTTCGATGCATCGAATTGCCACAAGTAGCTGTGACCGGCCCGAAATCGTGTACGGGTTGTAGCGTTTGATCACTGCGTCTAGCTTCCAAATAGCAACGATATCGTAGTCATTGATGCTAAAAGTAGTTAGTCTGCTGAGGATGTTCGAGAAGGTAATAAAATATATATATATGTATGTACAGACGACATTAAGAGTGCATTTATAGTCAGTCATACAAGTAATATTGGAACGTACAAAAACTGCTACTGCTTTTAACAATATTTATGGTCAAGCCCTCGGTAATGTTGGATGTTGCGGTAATCAAGTTGACTTGTATGAAACAAGAATTACACAATGCTTGCGTAATAAACACAGAAAGTAATAAATCGATCCCTTATCGGTCCGCTGATTAAATCATACGTTTCAACAATACGTCAACTAGTCAACGTGTCCGTGGCAATGATCAAATAATACTGTTTTTTTGGAAAGAGTAACAAAGGACATAACAATAATACATATATTTTTTTAAATGATCGAGTAGTAAACCAGCATGCAGTTCACCTTATGGTAAGTGGCAACTACCGCCCGAAGACATTTGTATCCACCCCAGATAAAACCAGAACCCTATCTGAAGTCGACCACAGACGGGCTGGTACCCCTGAGGACTAAGATGGAATATCAGCAGCGCTTAACACTACCGGTGTTAGGCGTGGTAGTGGTAAATAGGTGTGGCGGTGG
This sequence comes from Spathilepia clonius, assembly GCA_018250295.1. NCBI lineage: Eukaryota > Metazoa > Arthropoda > Insecta > Lepidoptera > Hesperiidae > Spathilepia > Spathilepia clonius. The sequence continues at coordinate 520 of DWRA01003453.1, read as the reverse complement.
TGCTGACGGAGACCACAAAGGGTTCTACTACCTTCCGCAAGCGCGGATGTAATAAAAATCTTTTTCAAACAAAAAAATGCTTGAGAAATGAAGAGATTTATGCAGCGATAGCGATAAGTTTAATTAGATTTTGGATTTCCAATCTTCCGAGCAGAGTTCGAATTCAAGCTATTTTTTTTATTTGCGTCGACGAATAGAGGAAGACCTAATGCCTAGAGTTCCCTTATTTCTTATAGGAAACCTGAACTTTACCGTGGCGTAGTACGAGTTGATGGTGAAATAAATTAAGTATGTTAACGCCACCTATTGCTGTATACTTGTGCTGAATAAATTAATTAGAGGGACACACAGTTAGTTTAACTTTCAACAGAGTCGAACTGATTTAATGAAAGTGTGCAGTGTTATTTAAGTGTCATTTTGTACTACTGCAGTTATTTTATACATGATGGAGTAGCAGACGAGCATGCAGTCCATCTGATGGTAAGTGGCAACTGCCGCCCATGGACATTTGTGATCCACC
>DWRA01003452.1:0-12107 GCA_018250295.1 Spathilepia clonius | reverse complement strand
TTAATTAATTAAAATTTATCTGTCACAGACGTCAGTAGGCGGCAGTTGCGATTACCACCAGGACTGCATGCTCGTTTGCTACTTCCATAAAGACGTAATCTCTACTGTCACACGGTTACAAATGTGGCAAGTCATATCAGTGTGACTTATGTATAATGTTAATGTATAATGTTGTAATAAGTTAATACCTACATATGTAAGTCTGGTTTGAAGGGTAGGTTGGAAGACATGCTTATCCGAAGCATTCCAACTTCTTCAGGAGTAGAAACACCTATTCTTCTCACGCAGGACGCGAATCTTTATCTGGGTTTGATTACAAATGTCTATAGGAGACAGTGGCCATCATCAGGTGGACTGCATGCTCGTTTGCTACTTCATTATATAATTAATAAATATAGTATAAAATTAAAAAACCCGACTGCGTAAAAATATTAAAACTGAAAATCAAAAAACAATTTCGGATTTCTGATAAACATTTGTAATATTTTAACGCAAAAACACACGGAATTGCGGACTTTTACAGTCGGGACCAACATAATCCTTTTACACTCTGGTAAAAGTAGTAGGCATTTACTTTCCACAACATTTCTCAAAACGTGCCAGCGAACCAACCCGTAAACAATAAAGCGTTATCGAAATTAATTATTGCTTATTAATTTTAAAGCTATGAAACTTACAATAAATTCTCACATAAACGTAATACCAGTCATGACAATGCGTTCCACGCGCGCATATTAACACGAGCATACATTGTAAACATACATTTTATAATTGCAACCTGCAATTTGCAGTCACTAGGCTCGCCTGTGGTTTCGCTTGCTTACCTATGTTTAACATAAGCGTGTGTGGAGTAAATAAAGTATGTTGTAATCCTTATCTGTATCAAGCGTTTTATTTTGACATGTGTTTAATTTTTGAGATAGTTAAGGTTTCTTTCTTATTACTTTTTTCTTTAAACCTAGCGATAGAGCGATGGATAAGGTCCACCAGATGATGGAAAGTAGTCACTGTAGCGTAGGTATGGATATTTACAGTCATTTCCCTAGTTAGGGATGTTATTGATACGAAATTTCCGTTTCGGATACGGATATGGATAGGTATATGAAAATATACGGGTTTCGGATACGGTTACGGATATTTCGAATGATCCGATAGTTTTAATTATGGATAGATTTAAAGTAATCGTGAAAAGTAAATACATTTAAGTAATTATTTAACTTTATTTGTGATGGGACTCGCGCGTGTTAAATGTTTCTTATTTAGACGGTGTCTAAAATTATTCGATAATTTTATTTCGGATCCGGGTAGGTTTTTATTTCGGATATCCGATAGTTTAGGTTACGGTTACGGATCTTGATATAATCTCTGTTTGCAACGCCGGCCTTAAAGAAGAACAGCCAGTAACAAGTCTAGTGCGACTTCTGTAGTAGTAAAAGAGAATTTAACAGTATGCCTACGTATAAAATTCGTTATCTAATTCACGTAGTATTAATCAGAGCGTTGGTGGTTTTTTATATGAACAAAACAAATTAAAACATTTTTATAATTTACCTACTTACCTACCTACTTACTATCCTACATATCCTATACAAAAGCCAGATATAATTCAAAATTGGAAAGCAATTTCAGTATATAAACGATTACCTTTGTCTACATAAGTGGGATCTTAAATAAATTGAAGAATAAAAATATGAAAGCGTCTTCTTCAGTTTCTTTATATAATTCTTTTAATGATAAAAGAATTATATAATTCTTTAAAAACTATAAAACTATAAAAGAATTTTATAATTCTTTAAAAACTATAAAAGAATTATATAATTCTTTTAATGATTATTGATATAATTCTTTTAAAGATAAAATAATTTTATAATTCTTTAAAAACTATAAAAGAATTATATAATTATTATAATGATTCTTGATATAATTCTTTTAATGATAAAAGAATTGTGTAAAGAATTTTACATTTTATTCAGACACACATTTAATGACTTTTATTCATTCAAAATTTATACAATAGACAGTTTTGTAGCGATGATAATTTAGATAACTCATTAAGGTCACAAGATGATATGATATATAATAATATAGTATTACAACGTATGGTAGAACTAGATCTGTAATTATACTACTTTGTAACCATACATTGTGTTCAGCAAGAAGAAAATTAATCGCTTTGATATTAATACAGGTTGATGAATGATATTAAATGAAAAGAGTTACAAATACATGAAGGTATTTAGATATTAAAGGTGGTAGAACCCTTTGTGGTTCGACTCCGGCGGCACCACCGCCATACTTATATCTGCCCAATAACAGCAGTGTTGAGCGCTGCTGTCTTCTGGTTTGAAAGGTGTGGCAAGGGAGATGAAATTAACGAGGCATTCCAACTTAGTCCTCAAGGTTAGCAACGCATCTGTGGTAGACTTCAGTTGGGATTCTTATCAGGAGTGGACAAATGTCCATGGACGGCAGTATGCACTTAACATCTGGTGGACTGCTCGTTTGCTACTCCATTATATTAAAAAACAATGTTGATAATAAACAGTTTTTACATAGATACCTACGCGAAGGTTCGCTTCTAAAAGCAGTCTTAAAAAAGTATTTAAAATTCCGTTTTCCTCCTAATATTCATTTGTTATTTCAAAGTAACTAACATTCCTTTACTTATGTTTATTTGTACGATAACAAACATAACTTTTTAAACGTTTAGCTTTCTGACTGATCTTTGAAAACCTTATCAGTGTTTAACGAGACTTTGTTAAAAGACAGAAATTAAATTTAGTAAGTCATACTACACTAGATTTTTGATTCCCGCGTAAAAAATAAAAGCTGCGCAAAAAAGTACGCAGGTACCACGTAGTGTTGTAATATAAACGTCACGATTTGGGCTGACACCTTTCGATACAAGATATTGATTTAGATAATCGATATCAATATAATCGATTTTAATTCTCCTTTGGTATAGCCGACTGCGTTTGGGGTAATTATGTGCTTTTAGAGTGGGGTTTGTGAGTTTTGGGTCGGGTCGTTATAATTGGTCGAAATCGATAAAATGACCCTATTTCCGATCCTGTGTTTGGATAAAAGGTGAGGCCTGATACATTATGTGCCTATAGTGTTGTGGAAATAAATATAGGTATACAAAATAACAGTTTATTTTTGTTTATATTACAGATATTTATGTAGTAGGTATGTCGATTATGATGTGATTATTGCAAATTTTAATTGATTAAGTACCTATTTATTATTACTTTACTTTTATAAGTTTTTTTTTACTTTTACAAGTGTTTTTTGCAATGTATGTATGTATGATCGGATTAAATCATGTAACTGAATTTTAAACCAGTTAAACTTAACCGATTGTGCGAAAATTATTGTTTAGATGACATTACAGGATTAGCCATCATCATCATCATTCTAAATCCAATACGGCGGTCAATGCAGGATGACAGAATAATTGTTTTTATTCACCCCCCGTATTATAATATTTTCATAATACATTTTATATACGTGAAATAAGTTTAATTCTATTTTAATAATAGCTTACCTGGCGAACTTCGTATCTTTCTTCGTATCTTCGCACACGCGACGGAAGCTAAAAAATGGAGTAACTTCTCCCATTTTCCCAACATTTCCCTTCACTGCTCTGCTCCTATTGATTGTAGCGTGATGAAAAGTATACTATAACCAGCTCAGGAATATGAAAAATAATTGTACCAAGTTTCGTTAAAATCCGTCGAGTAGTTTTTGTTTCTGTAACGGTTATACAGACAAACAGAAAAAAACATTACTGACTGCATTTTTGTCATCAGTATCGATCCCTAATCACCACCTGATAGTTGTTTTGGAAATATATTTCATGTACAGAATTAACCTCTCCACAGATTTATTATAAGTATAGATGTAAATTCCTGATACCTGATGGATGCCGGCTGATTTAAATATATCTATGAAGCGATAGGTTAATATATGATCTGATATGGAGTCGGTTACAGGTGTACATTGGCCGGAGTAACTACTTACCATGTGCTAGATTGCATCCTCATTTGCCACATCAATCTTATAAAAAGTCGAGACGTTTTGGGAAATAATAACTTATTTAGATTTAGAATGTTAAAGTCATTAACGAGGTTGACTTTATTTAGTGTTGTGATATAATCCAACTAATGCAATTTTTATCTGATATTCACACGTGACAATTTTATTAAGTGAAATGTTAGTTACTGCTTAAGTATGCTTTGTTAGATGAAAACAATAACAATGCTTTTTTATTTTCAGAAACGGCAAAAATGTGGGCGTTTGGGGTATTAATTTGCCTCGCGGTAGTCACAGTCATGGAAGCAGCTACACCCCAGCTGAGGTTTGCTTGGAAGGAGATGGATTACACCTGGGAGTCGCCAGCTCAACGTGAAAACGCAATCAAAGACGGATTATATGTACCTGAACATAACCTGCCTCTAGGTTTAGCTAGGTGGAAGAACAAGCTATTTGTCACCGTTCCAAGATGGAAGAACGGAGTTGCTTCCTCGTTGAATTATGTTGACGTTGACGGGCCACAAGATCAACCTTTGAAGCCCTATCCTTCACTGAAAGACAACTTTGTTGCTGACTCCGCGAAGGCACTGCCCTCAAACAGTTCAATTATATCAGTTTTTCGTGTTTACGTCGATGCCTGCGACAGACTTTGGGTGATGGATTCTGGGTTAGCTGACATTTTAGGTAAGTAAACTGAGGAATACTCCGATAAGTATATTTGAAGAAGATATTATTTAGGTACCTACTGCCCTTACGCTGCTACTTTCTTGGCTGAAGTGTGTAGCGGATATAGTACGTTTTATTTGTTATTATTCTTCAGTAAAGCAATATGCAAAGGCAGTGATGCTATTCTGCTTAAACTGACCCATCAGCTTATTCCTTAACTTTAGTGATGTTTCCTGCTGTTACTCCTACAAAAATATTGAACCAACCATACATACAGACGTAATATGTCTTAAATTTCATAATTCAGTGAAACTAGCAGATAAGCTAAACCGACAAGGATTTATGTGTCTGTTTGTAGAGAAAGTTTAGTTACGTTTTGGCATGTGAGTACCGATTACATCCTCATTCGTTATTAAATTATCTTAAAACCTAATCTTGTCGAATTTACAGCATTAAGCATTAAAATTTACATCTCTTTTTATGATAACATATGATTAAAAATTTTAATTTGCAATCAGCGCCTAGGTACTGCTTTATGGAACAACGACAATTAATTAATCAAGCAGATATTATACTAACTTGTAATAATGTTGTAAAGTAAATTATATCGTACGAAGATAATTGAGATAAATTGTATATTTTAATTTTCCAATAGGAAATCCAATTTTACTTTTCAAATCAATTTATGCCACAAAAACACCTACATAATTAAATCTATATAGGAAGTTGCAAAAAATGCCTACTTGTGTACCTATATCCGCAATTCGATTTAGTTAGTCCCGTTAAATTCAAATCGTCCACGTGTCTTTAAGGTCATATGTTTACTTATTAATGTGAATATTTTTGTATTAAAAGGAGCCGTTATTCATGCATTTCTAGACATTTTTGTGCCAAAAGTACTTTTTGTTAAGTTGAAACAAAATCTATCTATGTTTGTTTTACGATATTTGATAAGGTTTACTGAACTGATAACTGATAACTTTTACTGAATTTTTACTAGAACCTACGTATATGCGAAGAGTTTTATTTAAATAACTGTGAAAAGTATCTTTGACAAAGTTGGTGTGAAAACAATATAAGATCGATTTTTAGGACACATTAGTAGAATAGCGAACTACATATTCTTACATAAAATGAATAATCATATAACCGTAATGATTCAATGATTTGTCTTCAGGGGAACCTAACCAAGTCGCTGGACCGTCTTTAGTCATTTTTGACTTGAAAACAGACCAATTGCTGCATAGATACTACTTGAAAGTGGATGATATGAAGGAGGATTCTTTCTTCGCTAATGTTGTAAGTATTTTTTATAAAAAAAAATAAGATAAAAGCAAAATTAACTTCATAAAAATTTATGGAACTGTTCTCTTCGACTTACGTTTGCTGATGTTCCAACAAAGTTTGTTTTTCTTTATTAGATTAAGTAGCAAACGAGCATACAGTCCACCTGATGGTAAGAGGCAACTCCACTCCACTCATGGACACTTATAATCCACCTCAGATAAGACTAGAACCCTACCTGAGGTCCTTAGGGGTAGCAACGCATCTGTGATGCGCTGCTACCTCTAAGGACTAAGTTGGAATGCCTCGGATAGGTAAGTCTCCCTTAACATACCCTTCAAATCAGAAGACAACAGCGCTCAATATTGCTGTTATTAGGCAGAAATAGGTGGGGCGGTGGTGCCGCCGGAGTCTAACCACAATGAGTTCTACCACCTTTAAATGTTAATTTTATTATGTAGAAGTGGTAAACTTGTTGGTAAGTAACAACCGCCGTCCATGGACGTCTGCAATCAATGCCAGATGGGAGTGAGTACCTGAGGTCGCGATGCGTTGCTACCCCTCAGGACTAAGTTGGAATGCCTCGGATAAGTACTGGATGCCTCTCCTTTACCACACACTTTTAACAAAAACATAGCAGCGCTTAAAACTGTCGTTATAAGACAGAAATAAGTGTGGCATTGGCGTCTATGGATTCGAACCAAAACGTATTCTACCACGTTCAAAGTATTTAATAAGCCTTTTATTTACTTTAGATTATAATCATTAATCTGGTAATAGATCTCACTAACGCTTTGCAAGTTAATACAATTAAGAAACATTGCTCAGAACACTCAAAAACGATTATGTAGATTAATCAATAACAATCTAATTATAATGACCACTAATTTTAAATTACTTTTAACGCAACGCAAAAACTGAGCGTAGAAACCAATTATAACTGTTTCTAATAATAAACCCAAACGAGATTTTGTAATTGGTTTGATAGAAACCAATTCATTCAGATTCTGATCAGTTAGAACATACCTATCGTCCATTCAAATTTACCGCTAAACAATCGCTACAGTACATTGAACGTGACAATTTTATCTACGCGTTATTTACGGTTTACCTATGTACTATCGCTTGAGCAATTGGTAGGCTTAGCAATAGTAGTGGTTGACGATCTAACAAAAGTTGCTCGGCAACTATTTTGTGGTTTAGGTATTTATACAGATGCGTAGATAATCGCCTGTTGACGGATTTGTCGAATAAACACTTAAACCACAAAGTGGTAGATTTACGCTCTTTATTAATAATTAATCCAATCAATCTTTGCTTTCCGATTCGATCGCTCAGACGATCGAAATTTGACATTTGTAGTAAATAAAAAAGACGCTTTATACACTCGCAGCCCCACAGTATGATTCCCTGTGTCGTGGGTGCAATGGATACACACAAAGACGAATACACAAACACTCAGACCCAGGGCAGAAATCTAAATTCATCATTCAGATTTCTGTCTGACCGGGGATCGAACCCGGAACTCACTGCGTGTCAGACCGGTATGGTGACCGCTCCGCCACGCGCGCAAATTGTCGAATTTTGGTCTTTCGTTGGCAAAAATTTAATAGATTGCTTAGTTGCTTAAGCTACAAGTTGTGTAAACTACGCTACTATCGCCTGTGCGATAATAAAAAACATGCAGATAGTAGCTTCAGTAAGATTAAAATTAAAAACGCAAACTATTATTCCAGGTGGTAGACGTAGACGAGAATACTTGTGACAACGCGTTCGCTTACGTCCCCGACCTTGGAGGGTACGGTGTGGTCGTGTACAGCCTCAAGCAGGACGACTCCTGGCGGGTGGCCCATCACTACTTCCACTTCGAGCCCCTAGCTGGTGTTTACAACGTGGGTGGCGTACAGTTCCAGTGGACCGACGGAGTGTTCGGCCTAGCGCTCTCTGAGCCGAGAGAGAATGGGTGAGTGGACTTGACACGTATACTAGGCCTTGGTTTAAGCTTACTGAATTCGATTTAAACGAACGTGCTCCCGTTACGCTTGATATGCAATATGTCATTGTTACAATACCTACTGTTTAAGGGCAAGTAATGTAAACACAAAAAATTAAAGTCTGTTTGTAATGTCAGAAACAACCTCAAAGCCTCAAGTTATTGAATGCATATGAAAGTGTATAAGATGCTTCTAACAAACAGAATATTAAAATGTTTGTGTCTGTCTTTATGTTTGTTTTGGTTAATCTTTAGAACGGCTTTACTGTTCAATAAACCCGAATAACCCATGGTTTTATTCGATTTAAAAATGTAACATGATATACCTACATGTAATAGAAAATTTGAATGTGTTCAACAATTTTACAAATTGGATTTTCTTGGCTTTCATTGTTGACGCGGAATTCTAATACATTTTATAAAGTAACATTAGCCTAAGTTTTTACTCCTTATAACATCAGCTATCTGCCGTGACGAAGAGTAAAGCCGTTCTAAAGATTAACTAAAACAAACATAAAGACAGACACAAACATTTTAACACGAGTTGCATTTAGTTTCCTAAAAAATCCTAAGTGACATAACCAAAGATGGTTTAACGTTATATAAACAGTCACTGGTTGTTTTGACAATGACCTGAAAAAATGAATCGCTTGACCAAGACCAAGGTCGTTTTGTTATTAAGAAGTATTTTCTGATCACTTGCGTTTATTTTTACATACTTATTACTTACTACACTTAGAATTGATTGTGAGTTCTAAATAATTATGTATTTTAAAGACGGCAGAATCTGTAATATATATTATATGATGGAGTAGTAAACGAACAGGCAGTCCACCTGATGGTAAGTGGCAACTGCCGCTCATGGACATTTGTGATCCACCCCAGACAAGACCAGGATCCCAACTGAAGTCGACCACAGATGCTTTGCTACCCCTGAGGACTAAGTTTGAATGGCTCGTTAAGTTTATCTCCCTTACTACACCCTTCAAACCACAAGACAGCAGCGCTTAACACTGCTGTTATTAGGTAGAAATAAGTGTAGCGGTGGTGCCGCCGGAGTCGAACTACAAAGGGTTCTACCACCTTTAAAATAACAATTAAGTTGCTTTAAAATAACAATTAAGCCATCATCACACCTGTTTCTCTGCTATACCAGCTATTTCTGCCTTGTAAAAACTGTGTTAAGCTGCTATGTTCTGGTTTGAAGTGTGTGGTAAATAAAAGCACTTATGACGAGGTATTTAAAAGCACCCTTATCCGAATGTAAGAAAGTTACTTATACTAAATACTTCTATGCCTCAAGGAAATACCTTACGAAGTGGTATATTTGTGAGGTTAAAACTAGTATAGGTCTGCGAATCTACTTCAATTTTCATTCATTTTCGATGTCCATACGTGTAGAATCCGCGTACCAACAGTTGAACTGTTAGTATATCACATCAGTTAACGTAAAAATACAAAAGGGTACAAAACATTTATATCTGATCGTGCGAGCTTGTCTTGGAAACGATTAAACCGGGACAACAGGATTAACAGGAAATACCTTATTTGTGACTCCGAAAAATCGAAATTAGCTAAATACGTAGAATTTAGCGTTGGCTTGCACGTGAGCTGTTTATAAGCGGTGGGTAAATTACATAGCGAAACTTTATCTACCTTATATGTATGCATATATAAAAAAATCAATTGCTCTCCGTTAGTCGCACTAAAACTCGAGAACGGCTGTACCGATTTGGGTTATTTTTGTTTTGAATTATTTGTAGATATCCAGGACAGGATTTAACGGTCAGTTAATTTCATTAAAAAAAATGCTAGAAATATAGTAAAAACAATTTTGTTTTCCCATACAAACAGTTTCTCTGCCAAGTAGGTGGCGTTCAGAATTTAGTTATTTAACTTTGACACATTATTAAATTCTAAGGCGATACGAAATTTGCCGTGTCGGCTAGTAAGTAATATTTTTGTTATAGGTTCCGGACAATGTTCTTCCACGCGTTCTCCAGTACCAAAGAGTTCTGTGTGTCCACCGAGTTGCTACGCAATTACACACACATCGACAAGAATGAGGCATTCCACGACTTCAAGGTTCGAATACTAATTTGTTAATACCGTTAAGCTTATGAAACTTGCATAAATAACTATCAAAAGTTATACAGTAGTTCAATAACTATCATGCAAATTTAGTGTTATTATTATTACTGTGCTTATATGCTTTTGTATCGTTTCTAATATTATTTCATTATCGTCTTTTTGTTATATAGAAGTAGCAAACGAGCATATAGCTTACCTGATGGTAAGTGACCGCTGCCGCCTATGGACATCTGTAATCAAACGAGGTTAGAGTCCTATCTAATGTCGACCGTATTAGCAAAATATTAAAAATATAGGCAGATGCGCGTTTTTTTTCTGATTCCGGCAATCTATATAACTCAAATTTAGAAAAAACGTTAGATGCGTCTTTTTTACTATCGGCAGCGTAGATGCGTTGCTTCCCTGAGGAGTTATTTTGAACGCTCCGGATAAGTAAGCCTCCCTTACTATACCCTTCAAACCAGAAGACGGCAGCGTTTAACACTACTGTTATAAGATGGAAATGGGTGTGGCAGTAGTGCTTGGAATTGAAACACAAGGCTCTTCTCCATTTCTCATATATTAATTCTTCATATATTAAGTAGGTTTAATTTATGATGTTCCTTTTTTCTTGCTTACGTTAATTGGTTAACGGTTTATTATACATTTACCAACAAGATAATGATTTTGTTCAATTCATTACGAGTATAATGATATTTGTAGGTACCTAACTTGTTTCAGTGTTTTAATTATTTGCAGGGACTGAAATTCATTTTTTACGATACGATAATTAAAAATAATTAGATATTTAAAAGTTTACAACATTAAAAATAAGAAATATGTTGAGACGTGTTCCGTTATTTTTAAAATTATGTGTATTAAAGTAGTAGGTTTTCATAATGGTCGTTGACCCTTTACTGTTCCACAACTGGGCACGGGTTTTCTTATTTTTTGTATGAAGTAGCAAACGAGCATGCAGTCCATCTGATGGTCAGTGGCAACTGCCGCTCATGGACATTTGTGATCCACCCTAGATAAGACCAGAATCCAAACTGAAGTCGACCACAGATGCATTGCGACCCCTGAGGACTAAGTTGGAATGCCTCGTTAAGTTTATCTCCCTTACCACACCCTTCAAACCAGAACACAGCAGCGCTTAACACTGCTGTTATTAGGCAGAAATAAGGTGGCGGTGGTGCCGCCGGAGTCAAACTACAAAGGGTTCTACCACCTTTACCTAGTTAAATTATAAAAACCAATTAAACCAATAATCTTAATGAGAAACCTTAAAATGGGTTGTAAACGCAGTTAATATAACAATAACTGAAAAGTATCTTTCTTAAGTATCTTTACGTACATGCAAAAGTATCGTTATTAATAATAAACTTAACTTTTATTTCAACGTTAATATTAACTATAATTTAAGATTAATTTAACATAATTATTAACTCGCCAATTATCAGGCAACGTTCAATCTGCATAATTATAATTAGGCAATGAGTTTTCAGTAATTATGACGATTTATTTTAATGTGACGACCTTTTAACGTAATTAGTTGATGCGTTGCTGAGGTGTATTGAAATCTGAATATCTTGACTAAACTAGCTACCGAGGTACCCGACCTGACTTTTGTCCCTGTTCCAAGATCAGAACCCTTACCAAGAGTTTTTCACGTTTAGCGACTTAGTCGTTAACAAGTTGGCCCATACTTCTAGCTAAATCTTTAGTTCCGATACGTTCCGTAGCGGCGCTGCTAGGAGAATGTATGCGCCAACTCGTTAACGACGATCGAGACGTTAAACATAAATAAAACTCATATTAAGGGTACAGTATAGAGCTACGAAATTCTGTCTGTCGTAATAGGCGACTTAAAGGGGTCTATCGGGGGCTTTCAGGTGGCAAGACGACAGCTTCGGTGACCCCCGAAATCGGAAAAAATTAAAAGGGGTCTACGAGAAAAAAGTTTGGGAATTTGTGGTTTAAATATTTTAATGGCTTTAATAACGAAGGTGGTAGCCCCTATTGCTGTCGTCTTTTTTATTGTAGATTAACTTACACA
>DWRA01003451.1:0-12111 GCA_018250295.1 Spathilepia clonius | reverse complement strand
ATGCCTCGTTAAGTTTATCTCCCTTACCACACCCTTCAAACCAGAACACAGCAGCGCTTAACACTGCTGTGATTAGGCAGAAATAAGTGTGGCGGTGGTGCCGCCGGAGTCGAACTACAGGGTTCTACCACCTCTAAAATCAGTATAACAATAATATCAGTATAACAATACTTTGTAGAACCTGTTTTATATCTACAGACATTGAAAGCGTCAGATACGGGTCGTGGGTGGCAAAATCATATTTTTCTACGCATATTTTAACAGGTACGACCTGTAGATGTAAATAAAGCCGTACACGTAAAATATTGATAAGACATTTTCTTTATCGTACTACGAATCGAAGTACATAACATCAATAGGACGGTCGTTACGTCGCCAGCGTGTTGCGAACACAATGTTTGTACGAAATCTCGCAATAACTCAGTTCCGTGTGTAATACCTTTTGTTTCTGTTCGACTTTCGCTGAACACAATGAACGGACTCTGACACCCACAGTGGAAAGCGCTTACCTTACCTATCACCTACATTACATAGCGAAAGTTATCTTTTTGTGCGACAAATTGGTGCCAACAGTCTCCTTATTCAATATTGACACGGCTTAATTTATGTGTTTGCTTAAAACATTAAACGTTGATGCAAAAAGCATCTTTATTTGGCTTGTGCTCATTTTTAAAGTTATAACGCGTACAGCGCTTTCTACACTCATAGTTCCATACACACAAAGACAAATACACAGACAATAAGACAGAACTAAATTAATCATTGAGATATCTGTCTGGCCGAAAACCCGAAAGTCACTGCGTATAATACTTGCGTAGAGACCGCACTGCCTCGCGGATTGCTATAAAATTAAATTGCTATAAAAGAAAGTTTATAGATAAAACCGTTTAATCGTGCTAAGTTTTCTAATATACATGATACATGATCTGTCAAATACCTGTGTAATTTTTCATCAAGATATACATATATCAATTGCGAGCAACTTCGTATAACTTCATCTGCTTAAATGACGGAGTTTAAAGGTGGTACAACCCTTTACCGCTTGAGTTTTATCACCGCCATGTTTCTTTCGTATATCCGTAACAGCACAGTCAACCTCTGCTGTGTTCGGGTTCAAACGATAATAAAGACATTTTTATCCTAAGTATTCGTACGTAGTCCATAGGTAACGACGCATCTATTGCTGTTATTTTTATTTTGCGTAAAAGTTATGTTTAAATCAGTTTAGTGAGCTCCATGACGTACTTTTCTATATTAGTGTATAATGTAAATGTTCGTTGAACTGATTAAAATTCACTTTGAAATGAGAGAAATATTTTATTTGTGTTCAGTGTGTATTTATTTTACGTATATCCTCACACAGATTTGGCACCCTAGTCGTATGAATAATGATTATGATTAATCTCTCTGAAAATCCTTACCATTATCCACTTTTAACTTCTCGCTAGCGATGTTAGTACTTACTTGCTAGTATTTTATTCGCATTTTTGTACTCAAGTAATGCCCTTTTTCTCAATGGTTGCACAACAATATGGTTGCAAAACTGCAAAAACATGTGGGTTGAGTACTCTTTTGTTAATGATTTCAAACTAAATACATTCGCGTGTAGGCGCTGGGTATTGAAATTTGTTGCGTAATGTATTTTTTACAAATAACTGAAATTCACAAACATCACTTATACACGTAAAGGTAGTGTCACCGCGGTTTAAATCAAATTAATTATTACTCAATGTAGATTCTTTACCGCATTCTTATTGAACTTCAATAACCTATAACTAAGTCTCAAGATGTTTCTTTCACGAACATAAGTTGCGAAAAAAGTGCGAAACTGCAAACTGCGAAAAATGGTTTTCGAAAGTAAACCAAAATAAGGTAAACTATGTCATCTATAATTTAATCACTTAAAAAAATTATCTACTTTTTGTCTTAATCAAGAAATACTTAGAAGGCATTGTGTTTTTCCTGTTTAGTTCGATCATATTATAAAAAAAACTATAAGTCATGTTTAACCTAAACAAGTTGTCTTATTAGAACCACAATTTGTTAGCTCTACTTTAGGAAGCCATCGTGGCTTGTCATACATGTATAAGCGTAAAAACTGAGATGTTGATTTTTTCCGCGTCATTAGGCATGTTTTGCTCACTCTATAAACTGTTTAACGAGTTCAATGTACCAAAGCGGACTGCTCACATCAATACTGCCATTCAAATCACATCGCCCGCATACGAGGATGGTTTAATTACTGAAGGGTCCTAAAATGGAGCAGTCGGATGTACAGCCCGACAGACACTTTAAAGTACTTTATGTAATGACTCACTGACGTAATTCTTCTAGTTTATTATGTAAATAGTACAAATGTAAGTGCTAAGCTTCTGACCAACCTTCAGTGCATCTTTTCATGGTTCATGCTCTGCTGCCACACAGCCATCTTCATGCGCCATACCCGCAGGCGTTTAAATTTCAACTTTAAGTTAATACAGGCACCTTTTAAAGGAGACTGGAACGTTGTGATGAAGTACTTATGTCCGGCGAGGTGAGCAACTAGATCACAAAGCAGAGCGTCCTTCAGCACGCGTTGTTTGCACACTAAGGACATGCTTCGCGATTTTCATTTCAGTCCTCCTCGCGGCTGACGGTGCCTTTGGATCCTTCGTGTCCTAATTATATTTAGAAATTGTGAATATTCGTTTTGAAAAGTTTCTTTCGTCCTTGAAGACCTTAACTAAGTTTCGTCGCCTTCAAATAGACGTGGTGAGTTTTTACAAAGGTATTTTAATTAATAATTTGAATTTTAACGAATTTAAAGTTAAACGTACAGGTTTATTATATAAGACAACTATTAAAAACATCTTCAAACATAATGATAATATACACGCAGAACAATTAATATGTTTTATGATAGTAGCAATTAATGAAACCTGTAATTTGATTACTTTCTAAATAATTTTAGCAGAAAATAGCATTTTAATTTAAATTTTTAATAGTACGAGTACGGCATATCTACCGTACTTAAAATTTTATTGCTTCAATGAAAGCTTATAGTAATTGGCTGGGTTTGCATACGTTAATAATTACGTAACGCGTGACGGAAATATATAATCAATCACGTAATCCATCGGAAGCTTGAAAGATGGCTAACGGAAACGTATTATAATCGTTTATAATATCATTACGACGTTATCAAACCAAAGGTCCAAGTTGATTTGTAAGACATTTCTTCTGCTTACGCAACACTGATAAATCAGACACCTACTCAACAAGTCAGCGCGCTTTCTTGTTAGATTTATATCTTCGAATGTCTTCTAATCATCTAATTCATCGACATTTTGATTTTTAAACCCGTTTTTAATCGCTACGCATTATAATTTCTCTAACACATTTCCAGTTAATGACTAGAAAAGTTGACTTTATTAATTTCATGAAATTGGATTGAGTCGAAACAGCATGTTCGAAAGTTTTAACAACGTATTTACGTACATCTTTAATTCAATCGAACTTTTTCTAAAACTTACGTATGAGGTCTGATTTATTTTACTTTTAATTACCATCACGCCCGTTTTCAAAAACAATATAGAAGCAACATCTCCGCAATTTCTCTGAAATTGAAAGTTACTAGAATTCTTAAACGTTGCAAAATAAGTTGCAACATGACATACGGTGATAAATTCGTGACATATGATTCGAAACGAAATCGTCATACGTGATACGATAAATGTTGCCGTGACTCTTCCGGGAGCTAACGAAATTGTGTACACCATGATATTACCTCACGATTGGGGTATAAATCGTTTAAAATATTCCTCGTCCATTTCCTCACACACATTTGCAAAAATTTTCATTAGCAAACAAAGAGTAATCTTCAAATTCTCACGTATTCATTGTTTCTGGGAACACAAATATGGCCTTATAAAGCGTTTGAAAAATGTCGGTTTTAAATAATGTGCCAAATAAAAATAATTATGTTCTGTAATGTAGCTTATGAATAAGGGGATTGACCAATAAATAATCCAGACACGATACTGTACTGAATTGAATGGGATATACAATACAGTTTTCTAATAAATTCATAGTGGGTGGACAACAATCAAGAGCAATCACGCCTACAGTACACGTGATATGAAATTGCAATAATTGTTTTGCCGGTCGCTGCCTCTTGCAATCAACACTTAATAACAGTAAAAGTAGATAAACAGCCTATTGAAATAAGTGGGTACCAGACTATAATTGTCAATATTACAATAATAAAACGATAAAATAGTACCAGGCGCAAGTGAAGACGGGCATTGAGGGTTCTGTGTTACCCCATCATATAATATTCTATCCAGTAATTTTTTTTCATCTCTGTGAGTCCGATGTCTTCTGATTAAAATTGGCATGTATTTACTGTTCGCTGTTTTACTTTAAAATCGACACTTACCAATTTATTTTTAATTTACTTGCTTATTTGTTTCTTGGAGGAGATGTACATGTTTGTATTTTTTGTAATTTCAAGCTATTTATATCCCATAAACTTGACATATTTTAAAATTGACCATAGTCATAATATGTGGTTAATATTATAATTGGCTACTTATTACACTCTAAATAAATCTGTTTAAAATTAGGACAAATGGACGGCTGCAGGCTTATATTAATTAGTATGAGCATTTAAACTGACAAAATGATTATTATTAATAGCTGAGTATTGAAGCATGTAATGTTTGTTTTATTTTACTTATGTTAATATTTGAAGGCTCCAATCATGTACAACATGTTAGGTATTAGGAAGCGATCGGTGCTGGCACGATAAAAACGTTTCGCCTAACTACCCAGTCTCATTCAATGCAAAACCCATCTCATCGGTTGCCAATCAAGCTCGCACAACGATAGTTTTTTGTTCTTCTGGCTAATTGCCTGGTCTATATTCAAATTTTTTTGCCAACATCCCATCAAGAATCAATCAATAATGTTGTGCCCAAGTTTACATTATGTCCTACCATTTAATTAATTCTGTTGTCGGCTTGCAACTTTTTTGAGTGACTGACAAGCACGCTAAAAGTTAAATATAGGTAAGTATTATTTAAAATGATGTTGACTTTTATGTGACGTGCTTCAAGCTTTAAACTGCATAATAAATACCAAATAACACAATAGCGCAAGTGTAACAAATTGAACTGTTTTCCGTGCAGCACCTATTTCAATTAATGGCTTTTTTGCCTGTAATACGCGTGATATGCTAGATCCAATTAATACATACGCTTGCTTTTCCGCAAAGTGAATTACGTGGTTTAAATTAAATGTTATGAAATACCAATTTACATGAAGCCCAGCCAATAAGCACTAAAATGCTGAAACAAGAGTCCCGGTGAGCATGTTTAAGGATGAAAATAATTTCGTATAGTATATTAATAATCTAACGTAACCTAAGCTTCTTTTTCTACCTAAATGTGGATGGAAAGAATAGACTAAACATCTATCTTCCTAAAACCAGAACCCGATCGTAATTCGTTATACTTCAAGGCCAAGAGAGTCTGGAATGCGAATGATCTTATTTTGTCTTGGATTTATGACTTTGGACCAAGGCATCAACATTAATGATCGCATTTTGTGACATGGAAAAATGTCATTCATCTGCTCTAAAGATATGGCCGTGTCTTTAAATGTTGTCATATACATTTACTAGATAAAATAATTTACCTTAAATTAATAATTATATGTAACTATTAATTATATACTTTTCCAAAAATTCAGAGAAATATATATTATTCATTTTCATCACTTATTCTTACGATTTTCTGTTTAAGAGAACAATAGAAGCATAAGTCAAGTTAATTGAATTCATTGAATGTAAACTTTTAGAATGAATCAGAATTAAATACAAGTCAAAAGCGTTTAAGTGTGTTCCCTTCGAATGTATGATTGAAGTCCTTATTCATACAAGATTCGCTTTGAATGCGAGTTGGTCCCAAGTTTCAATACAACGTCATTACCGGCGCAGCTGTCGAGATAACACCGGAGCCGTGATATCTCGCGCCAGGCGTCTCATAGTATTGCCACTTCCAACCAACTGAATATTTTTTGAATTTAGAAATCACATTCAGTATCAAAAAGTGATTCTAATCCTAAATTAATGTTAGTTCGTTTATTTTCCTTTATCTTCTACATTTTTTTATTCATTGGTAAATTATTATATGGAAATAATACAAAATGTTTTCATTGTATTCTAAATGTTATATATAATGTAATAATGTTTTCATTTTTATCGATTTTAAGGTGTTTTTTGGACTACAGAGAACAGAGATGTCAACGATAAGACTGATCCCGACTTTGAAAAAGGAGGTTGCGTTTGTCTGCGATTTTCTCAAAACTGTTAATCCGATTTCGGTAATGATATTATTTGAAATCATATTTTACAAAGAACGTATAACGTAGTCACACCTTTCATTAAAAATTAGGAAGAGATTTTAATTTAAAAACACTTGCCAAGAGCATCTGCTAAATAAATTCATACTACGAAAAAATGACGCTTTAGCAACATGAAACTAGCATTAAACTTTGTATCATGGTTTTTGAAGCCATTTTAGAGTATGCGCTGGTAGCCCTTATTCTCATGTGAACTACGCTCTAAATGGGCGTCGGTCCCAACGACGTCATTACCGGCATTGCGGAGATAGATATAGGACTCGAGTCGCGATATCGCGGGCCTTACTGCCACTTCTATGTTCCACTTTATGATATTTCAAAGTGAGCTTAGTAATCAGCGTGTTATTAGCATCTAACAACATATACGAGTATTACTTACATTCCACTGGTAGGAAATGACGGCTTGGCGTGTCCCACAATTGCAGATCATTCTTGTTATTCCTTCATTATCATGCTGTTTCATTAAAGCCTTTGTTACATATTAACCCTTTTTAAAAATGAAAAGAAAAGACTACTTATTTACCTACTTAGGTTTCAACACCTACAATTGCGTTCTAGTCATAACAGTTCATAACATGTTACTACAACGAAATCAGTTGCATTGGTCGGTATTTAGATATGGTTTATAATTCTTATAATATGTATGTTGAAGTAAAAGTACTTCTGAGAATACTGTTCATACTGACTGCAACCCTTTTTAAGTTTCACTACGAGGCACGATCTCTCCCTATAGTTGGGGAAGCTTGTATACTATATAAAGCACTTATCAATCCAGGTTACATGAATAAGCTACTTTAGGACTATTGAGTAAAAAAATCTTAAACCTCATCCTAGATGAAATAAGGCCCGTATTGTATGTCAATTAAAGGGGCCATTTAGTTTATTACAGCAAAAGGTTATCTGGCGGCTAGCATCCCGAATGCAATCATGCCTTTACCGGTTCATCCATATGGAACGCGTCTCGTCTACGGAATCCATTGTCCATGCGGCCGGCTTGGATGCCCGACGGTCTATTTATACTCCCCAATCAACAACCACATCGGGAAATTTACCTTGTTTCTACTTGTTACGTCATACTCATATTATGCCTTGATAAAATATAAAGTTATCCGTTTATCACTATTGCTATGCAAAGATAGCAGGATACAGTTTGAGATAAATGTTTTGAGATGTTTTATCTGTACGATATTCTGATTTGAAAGTTCATCCAAGATATTTCAGATTTGAAAGTAATATATTATGTTCTTAAATTTGCAGTGTCATATAATGTTTATTTGCATGTTTATCTCTAATATGTTGTAGATTTTTCAATCTGTCCAACGCTCCATTTGTTCCCTGTCGGACTGTCCGACTACGAAGCGTAATTAGTAACGGTTGGGCCAATTGACTAGACGTATGATTAGTAAGCGGTTCTAGAAATTAGGTACTAAATGTAAATAACAGTAGAAACTTCCTTGTTTTCCTTTACGCTATGAGGTAAAATCAATTGAAGAAATTAATTACTTTATAGTTTGACATTTTTTGCAATGTCGAATGTGATATTTCTCGGAATAATCCTTGAGTTAAGAAATATGTCGGAAGCAAAATTTGCATACTGATCGACTTACCCACTTTCTTAAAAAGGTCGTTATCGCATATACATATAAGGTTACATGATATATTCAACAATAATGAAGTTAGAATTGAAACATCATTGTCTGTTGTATAGGAAGATATTAATATTAATTTTATGGTTGAAAACGCTTGACAGTGTATGCTCGTTGCCCCAAATTGGCTTTGTTAGCGTGACTCTATTAGTAACACAGTCACTACGGTACTTGCAGCTTGTACCTCATATCATGTAGTGTCCGTGGTCATTGACTTAACTTTACCGTTTTCGTACCATTCACTTGACTGTCCACAGGAACCATTTTCGTTCATCAATGATCATTTACTACCTATACTATTACTTTAAATTCATCATTGCTTCGTTGTCGTTCTTTTTTAGTTAAAATATTAGAAGAATCGTCAAATAAACTAAGATAAAATCGCAAACAAATTTCTATTCAACTCTTTAATAACTCTAAAACATTTATATCGTCTTCACAACGTCGTTCGAAAAATTTCATTCGTCAATCAGTGTTTAAATTGCATGGACGAGCACATTTAGTTCCGAGAATTTCTCTATGTTGTTTAAAGTCCCGACGAGGCGAAATTCGAAGCAAAAACTTGTTTGTTGTTCAGTGAGTTTTTATTTAAAATTTCGCCTGTGGCTTTTTATAAAAGATTTTACTAACGGTCCGATGATTCGATTGGTCACATCGGTAGAATTAATGCCCAATCAATCGGGCGCCGTGGACCCTTTTCATAGTGATTTGCAAATAATAAATTGTCGGTTACCGGTGCGCTAACCATAAGGTTGCCAACTGTCGCAAGATACGCAAGACAACTTTATAATGATGTAACGATGTAATCAGACTATAGAAATCCCAATGTAATCGCAATCAAAAACAAGCACTACACTTTAAGTTTAATAATAGTTATTATATTGCAAAAGTTCAAAAGTTTATTTAGCGGCTTAGCCAACATAATTTTACCAGCGCAAGAAACAAAAGGTTTTGTTCGGACGTATTGCTAACACTGTAATTTTTTACCTTAATGGACCGTCCTGACACAGATCTAGTATTGATCAAATATTTGGAACAAAATGTTCCATTGTTCTCCAGCTCCTGCTCCTATTAGTTCCCTGCTAGATATCTAATAGAAAGATGGAATTTGACATAGTTATTGAATTGATGTCAGCAGTGAATAATTCATTTCATAGGATGACGTTGCTGCTTACTCCGACAGAGACTCAAGTAAGCAGATTCTCCGTCGTCTCTCGGCCAGCTC
Source organism: Spathilepia clonius (assembly GCA_018250295.1). Lineage (NCBI taxonomy): Eukaryota > Metazoa > Arthropoda > Insecta > Lepidoptera > Hesperiidae > Spathilepia > Spathilepia clonius. The sequence goes on along the minus strand of DWRA01003451.1, from coordinate 2,838 downwards.
AGAATAAACAAAAAATCCAACAAAGAAATAACAATTGAGGGTATGAGAAATATATCCCTCATTAAAATATATGTACAGTGTCCTACGTTAATTTCGACTTGGCCCTTGGTTACCAAACTAAATATAAATTGAGGGAGAGAGGCGGTGCGACAAGGCGGGCGTGTGGCGCCAGTGTTTGCGATCCAAGGACAGCCGGGACTGCACTGTTAGTATAGTATTATGGGGTATTAACAACTACAATACAAAGCAAAACGTGCGTGCCTTAATGAACAATACCTGTAATCTTTTAGTTCTTTACGTAAGTAGATCAAATAGTCGGTCGATTGCTTTAATTTCTATTGGTACTTTGTTACGCATAAAATGTAGGGAATAAATTAATGAAATAAAGGAGGGATGTAACTGTTATTTTTAATCTTTTATTCTTAAGTCGGATTATTACGAAATTTATGTTTACATTACTCAGAACTAAATGAAAGTAAAAATGTAACAAGTGACATATTTCAAAATATAATTGGGAATATATGCACATATATTTACATGCTGTATATAAATATGTTTTTAAAATGAGGTTAACACCCTTTTTTTCATACAATCATGCATAATTGCATTCATTCTTGCAACACAATAGACCCTCATTATACGGGTAATATAGGATGTCAGGAGTGTTAAATTATTCCAGAAATAACCCCACTGCTTCTGGGGTTAAAAAATGTATTAGAGTCAATAATTTTCTAAAGAAGCAATCATGTTATGCCTTAATGATTTCACATAATCACTCTATTTAATTGATTAAATCACTTTTTAATCGTGCTTTTTTATCACACATCAGCGAATCTCAAGTTGAAGAAACTCATTAAAAGCGAATAAAATAAAACAATAGAATTTGAGTTGTCATTGCACACTCTTGCGCGAAGACATGAATGTTGATCATATTCAGGCATTAGTATCAGGGATGTCACCCGAGCAGTCTTTAAATATCTATCACGGTTCAAGAGATAAAGTCATGTAGCAGACGAACAGACGGAGAGATTCCGAAGACTTAGTGATATAGACCCGTTTTAGCCTTTTGTTATGGTACCAAAAATAGCTCTATGCAGAAAATATTTTACTGTAAACAAAACAGAAATAGTAAATTGTTTAAACTTTATTAATATGTAAACATGAAATTCAAAATTAACCCGAGTATTAAAAAATACAAATAACATGAATTATTAGACAATGTTAGATATTATTGACAATTGTTTGACAGTTAACAGTATACGAATTCTGTTCTACATAAAATTTGTCGGACAACATTTTTGATGTTAAAATTCCGTCTAGTAATTTGACGGTCAATACACAAGTATGTTATTATCTACGACAACAATATGCCAGCCCTATAAGGCACAATGAACCACATCGAATAGGGATCTTTTGTATTCTAACGAAGGCAGGGCATGCGTTTGCCCGTGTAATTGATGCATCAATACACCAGGCGGTTGATGACTTGGCTTCACTAATGCAGTAAATTGCTGCTTATCGGAGTCACCTCCTCTCGCGATGTTTATTTTATCTACACTAGTTGCACCCCGCTATTTCACCCGCGTTAACAAAATGGGACGAGCGCGGTAATTTCATAGGTTTTAATTTATTCCCGTGGAACCCTAATACGTTTTCTAAAATAAAAGTAGCCTAAGTTACTTCTTATTACATCAGCTATCTGCCAGTGAAATCCTGTCCAAATCGGTCCAGACGTTCCGGAGATTAGCCGGAACAAACAGACAGACAGACAAAAAATTTTAAAAATGTTATTTTTGTACATGTACTGTGTATACATATGCATTTAGTAAAAAGCGGTACTGTCAGACCTGTGATTTTAAAACGAAAAATATCCAATTTGAAGTAAAATTCATGTCGAATTCTTGCCACTAATTTTAGCAACATAGTTAGCACTTACTTGCTGAAAGAATATAATCATTTTAACTCAAATTCGAGTATCAAATAAAACAGTGTCAAAATGTTAATCTAATTTTGTTCATTAAAGTTTTAAAAGCGAAACTAAGTAGGTAACATAATTTGCTATGTACCTAAGACTAAAAATATGTCTTCCGATTCTATTTAATCTTTTTGTCTGTTTACTTGTCTGTCTCTGACGGGACTTCAAATATTTAGCTATTTTTACAGACTTCGAAAAAGTAGGGGGTATTATGTTCAGCTGCATGTATTTCTTCCCGAAATCCGAATTTAGAATTCCTACGTAAAAAAAAAACAATGCAATTTATGGAATCTCGTATGAAATGAAATATACACCGTTTGTAGCCACAGAACACACGCGTTCTTTGGTTTTTAGCAATAAACTTTTTTAATATGAAGCTATCAGTTTGCGGTAACATGGTTTACTTTTACAAATGCATGCAGACAGATCTAGATTCTAGTATCTATGCCAAAGTTATAATAGAAACGAATGTAAAAATGTTTCTTAATATCTCAGATTACATTAACGCTGATTACACTTTACGTAAACAAAACATGTTTGAGTCATGGCGGTTGATTTTGGCACAACTATTTCGTGAAACACGTGGGCGTCTTTGTTGGTCCAGTGTCTGTTAGCGCCATTATTTTCGGTTGACGCTAATGCGTCTATTATCTATATATTTATACGGGAAGTGAAAACTTTAGGTAGTTTTTTACGAATTTTGTACGAATTTTGTACGCAATGAAAACTGTGAGATTTTGTATAGTTAAAGTTTATAGTAGACAAAGTGTGCAAAAGATAATAATATGTGTTTTTTTTTATATGATGGAGTAGCAAACGAGCATGCAGTCCACCTGATGGTAAGTGGCAACTGCCGCCCATGG
>DWRA01003450.1:0-12112 GCA_018250295.1 Spathilepia clonius | reverse complement strand
AGTTTTAAGGAGAATTGTTCATTTTAGGTTTCCACGCGTTTTTCACATTTATCACTTATGTAAATTTGTTATAAAGTACAAATCGAAGCCAGTAATCACATGGTCTTAGGTAAAACGCAATCCAATAAAAACTAAACAATAAAGTCAATTAAAGTAACGAGAACAATTCACATACATTTGAAAAATCAAATTCTATTCAAAATGTAACTTAAAATGGCAATTGATCAATATATGTATTTTTTAAATATTTTGTCATAGTTTGTAATTGTCATAAAAATATCCAACCACCTAAACTCCCTAGCTAAAGTGAAGAAGCGTGAAATTGAGAGCATTTTTAAAATTCACTGAGCTCGTTAAATTAAGCGACTACAGTGACCGCTGGGAGACATTGCTAAATGCAGGTATAAGAACCTTGAAAGCAATATTAAAGTTTTCAAAATTACAAGATGTACACAGACAAATAGTATTTTGATTTCATTTATTTATATTTAACTTTTAAGTACTTGACTTTTACAACTATTATTTTATATTCTACGAACTGAACGGTTTGTATGCAAGTTGCACTATCTATAACAAACGCTTTAAAGTTACTTAAAAATTAAACATATGATATTTTCTTGGTAATGCAACTAAATGTTTCATACAGTGTATAATGCCATAATATATTTTAGCTCCTAAACAAAAGTGAACAAAGAAATCTTCAGTACACTTTAAAAATGCACTGAGCCTGTTAAATGAAACGCCGAGCCAGAATGTAAACATAATTAAATTTCGTCTGAGCCGCGGCGAGGAAACGTTACAAGTTAGAGGAAACGGACCGGAATTGCTTAAGATTTTTCAATCTTTATCCGTAGACTTGCAGTGATAGCCTTGTGGTTGAATCGCGGCCTCTCAGTCGAGGGGTCCGAGGTTTAAACCACAGGCACGCACCTCTAATTTTTCGAAGTTACGTGCGTATTACATATTAATTATTACTTGCTATAACGGTGAAGGAAATTATCGTGAAGAAACCTGCACACTTGAGATTTCTTTGAAAAAAAAAAGTGTGTGAAGTCTATCAATTCGCACTTGGCCAGCCCGGTGGACTATGGCCTAATCCCTTTTACAATGAGAGGAAACCCGTGCCCAGCAGTGGGACAGTAATGGGTTGATGATGAACCGTAGACTTGACTGCGGGAATAATTGTCCGTTTATTAACATAAAAATGTGAATTACATACATTTTCAAACGGCTTAAAAAATGCTTATAGTAAAACAGTTATCAGTTCTAATTTATGTTTAAAAACAAAAAAAGACTATAACCCTTTCTAATTTCTAAACAAACGTGAACTAAAGAAATCATGAGGACACTTTAAAAATGCACAGCGCCCGTTAAATGAAACGCCGAGCCAGAATGTAAACATAATTAAAGTTCCTCTGAGCGGCGGCGGAGAACGTTACAGGTTGGAAGAAACGGACCGGAATTGCTTGGATTTTCCTACGCATTCAAATGCTAAAAGGAAAAATTTTCACGGATTCTGCGTTGCGATATAATTGTGTATTTACCTCTGAACGTATGTCTGACGAAACAAAGTATTGAATGTACCAAACTTATATTTCCTACCAGCTGCATCCCGCAGTTTCACTCACTTTAAAAAAGTGTAACTGTCTAACGACTGATATAAAATTGTTTTTTTTACTTTCTACTTTTTAATTTTTGTTTCGCGTAAGCCTAATATACTTTTTATTAAAAAGTGCAAAAAAAATACACTTCAATCTTAATATACATGTATCGTTAATACGATTTATGGCAAAATTAGAACTCTTGTTGATTAAACCGTGTTAGAACTGCCTCTAACTTATATGAGACAATTTAACTTAGTTGTCAGTTTTGTGTGATTAATTTCAAAGTAGCGCATGACATTTATATAAGGTCATATTGTCAGGAGAAAAAAAGACTAACGGTATATTAGCAGCACTGTAAACAGCACGAAGTTCTATCATCAAATTCATATGCACTAATATATATGCTCGTAAATTGTCCAGTATATTGTTGTTTTATTGTACGTTCGAAAATTGATTCCGATTTTCTTCCGAGTAAAAATTTCATGAAATAATTGATATTCCTTGAATAAGTATGTCTCCCTTACCACACCCTCCGTAGCAGGACAGCATCGCTTACCACCGCCGTTATTAAGCAGAAATGTGTGGCAGTGGTTCTACCACCTTTACACGGCAACGGTGTGATAACTACACGAGTACGCAGATACTAGGTAACTACTTCAATAAAAAAAACGTACGTACTCTTTAAAAAAATCTGTCACACATGTTAGTTATTTAATATTCTAAATGGTATTTTCATAGTGAACGCTTGCGCCTGTATGAAATATTTTTTTTAAAACGATTCTACAAAAACTAAAAGTATTTTTTAAGACCAGTTAAAACCTATTATTTCGTAAACCTTAATTTTTTCAATCGCTATATAAAGGTAACGTCAACTGCAGTACAATTACGTCTATAAATGAATAATATGTTGCAATATGAACATTACTAACGGATGTTTGCAATATATTATTATTGTTGTAATTAGCGTTGATCTTTTCAGATTCGAAGGGTGTGATTTGGGAGACATATTTATCCGAGACGTTCCAACTTAGTCCTCAAGAGTAGCCACGTATATGTGGCCGAACTACAGTAGAATTCTGATCTTATCTGAGGATGGTTACAAGTGTCCATGCGCGGCAATAGCTATTTACCATCAGGTAGGCAGCATGCTCGCTTGCTGCTTCCGTCATATGAAAAATGTAGTGGGTAAAACTTACTAGTTGGGTTACTAACTTAAATAGTTCAGGCGTTCGTGTTAAGGTAAGATTCCTTAAAGTTTCGCTTTACTCATTGGTTTGTGCAAACTCCACGATAACTCGACAGGACGACAGCTTTAATTAACTTCAGTTTTAAACCGAATCTAAGTAATATCGTGCCAAGGGTACATTCTGCACGGAATAACTTTGAAAGACATAATGAGTTTTTCATAGTAAAGTTTAATGATAATCTAAGCGGTGTCTTACAAGTTTTTAGGTTTGTAGGTTAATTTCGGAATAATTATTTTATGTAGGCATAGTTTGAAATATTAGCTTATTGTATGTTGGTAAGTACCACCTTTTGTCTACAACGAAAAACAACTGGCAGGCCGTCAAGATTTCTTTTTAACACAAAATGAAATAATACAAATATAATGTAATATTCAAATATATGCTACTTTTTTATGAAATTATAGTAGCAAGTAAGTATTTGATACACACTATTAAGTGAGTAAAAATTAAGTATTTGGTACGTACAGATACGTTTTGTGTCGACTTAGCCAAAATCTTTATACCAGGACACAGTATGGCCACAAAACTATTCTAAGGCTAAAATGGCATTGATAATATAAATAAAGTCATTACAATCACTATTTCTCACTAAAAACTACTATAAAACTACTTACGCTAAGTACTTTAGTCAGTATGTATTTTAAGATAACCTGTATATTACTGGCAGTCAATAGAAAATGTTTAGGTGCTAATCTTCCGCACATTATTACTAACATTTATTTTATTTATGGCTTGTAATAAATCGAGGAAGGAAATAATTTGATCATAAGAACCCACATTTCTAACGTTATGTTTTATTGGGGTAGTGGGTAGTGATAAATATTCCACCCACTTGAGTTAGGCACGATTGCTCGCGCTGTGAAAAATGTTTAAATCGGCCTCCAATTGATTGGGTCTATTTGACCTCCGATTATGCCGCACTCTATAGGACACTTCTCGCTATTATTCGTTACCGTTAGTAAAACTGAAAAATATGGTCTCTTTGATCAAGGGTCACGTATCTGGCCCTTTTAGCAAAACTTTACTGCCAAAAACATTTGTTTGAACTTACATATTTTTTATCGATGAGTACATATCACAAATAAACAATGTCGTAATTAATAGAACTATTGGTTACATAAAAATACACATCCGTCTCAGTTACTTGTCCGAACAAGACACGTAGTTTTAGTAGTTTCAAAGTCGTCAAGTAAATTAACCTATAGATTTTTTATTTTATCGCAATCCGCTCATTTAAATAAGTTTTTACAATTGACCATAATGCGTTAGTACAACAAAGTCTACTATCAGCAGTAGTTTTCCATTAATCTAATTAATTGAGGACATAATACCGCCGATCTATAATACCCTTCATGTATTCAAAATCTAAATAATTTATTCAAAGTTAATTCATACAGAACTCCTTTTGAAAGTCAACAATCCACCGTCGCTTCTGAAGATGTTTCGCTATGGAGGAGTGGTGCAAGAAACTCCATATTAATTTTTCAGACTTTTAATTATTGCACAAATTCCTGGGCAACAAAGAAGCTTCCCGCTTGTATGTTTGTTACTGACCATAGAAGAGCATATTTACCTACTTTCTTCGTTGAAAAACTGCCTGTTTTTTTTAATTTAAAAGGATTCATCCCTTAGTTGCATCTTACATCCAAAGAGACTGTGCTATACTATGACACCGGCGGTATGTCAAACTTAATTTTAATAAACTTTTATAACCGTTATTTTCATGCAGTTAAATTCAAAATATGTAAATTAAAAACCATAGCGTGAGGTATTTCAAAAGTCGTGATGTCCATAAAAATTCAATTACAGTCATTAGCGACAACAATTTTATGGACCTTAAAAATGATGTAGAAACGACGTCGAAATGGACCCTACAATTACTATCCCGTATTTAATTGGAACATTTGGTGAACACGCAAAGCCGAATATCAAATTTAAGGGTGAATGAGTTACAAGTATGAACAGCGGGGGTCGGTCTCAAGTTTCTGTAAATTAAGTGAGTTTACGTACAATAATATTTCACGGTAACGAGTCAAAAACAACAGCGTGTGACAGTATCATAAATTTCATTACGTTTTAACACATGTACCGGTAAATAATGCGCTGCATTCATTTCATTCGTAATATTACGCCGCGTAATTATTTTCGTTGAGTTATAAGCGACCAGCGGTTTTGCACGTTGTTCTATGCCCTAAGTGAGAGTTTTTTACGTATGATTGAGTCGACAAAGTCGAGCATCAATGTGCAATAATGGATACAAACTATCTGATTATTTTAAAGCCTACCCTCTACAGAGTATGTTTATAGTCGATCACATATGATGCCCCTAAAGGCTTAAATCACAATATTTAATGTTATACTTTTCTAATTTTTAGGCTACTTTTTTATTTAAGTTAGAACAGTACGGACTGGACTGTTGCCTACGCATTCTGCGTGTTAAGACGGATGCCAAAATAACTCTCGTTTGTATTCGCTTTTACGTTCTTAATTTATGGGTTTACTGTGGAAAGGGCAACACGTTAAATCTAAATATCTCATAACCTAATCGCCAAATATTGTACACAATACAGGTAATACGATGCAGCGACAAATATCGCTGGTCGCCTACATCTTGTACCATACAGAACAAATGGCGCTAAAATACAGACTCGTAGCAATAGCAGTCCGTTTCACAAACTGAAATAACTTCCATAATAACTGCACGAAGGGGCCCCCACAAATTTTACGCTAATTAACCGTGCGCCCGCCACCTTATTCAATTCAGCGGGTTCTTTCGAAGGTAACGGCTAATGGAAAACAAAATACGACCCGTTCTTTGACTGTTCAGCAGAACATAAAAAGAATACAGATATTTAATTATTTTATTTTTATTTAATGTAACAGAAGTATCAAAGGGTTTATAGTCTATCTGCTAAATTATTTTTCTTATAAGAACATGCAGTGCTCCTAATTGCTGCCACTGCCTGCTTACAGCCCTCTATAGACATCTGTAACCAACTTCACATACCTAAAATAGAGGTTCCACCTAAAGTCGACCACAGATACATTGCCACTCCTGAGGACTATAATGGTCGCCTCATATGTAACTTAACCGTTATCTATCTACACTCCTCCATCGAAACAAGAACTGCTCCACGCTATAAAAAATTAAGTATATTGTGCTAAACAAAGGTTAAAATACATCATACAGGTTCAGGCCATCATTGATAACTTCTACGTACCTACTGAGGTTGATTTAAAGAAAAAGAAGCATTTATACACGATAATAAACATTAAATATATCAACATACACATTTAACACGATACATAATAAGAAAAAATAAAAAAAAACTTCAAATTATGCGACTTTTTTTTCGCGAAAACAAAGTACATTTTACTGAAGGGTATAAATCCAATAGATGAAGTACCATTGCCCATTCTTCACCAATTAATAGTATAACATCAAACTTCGTAATTCAGTCAAGACGGAAGACCTTTGCCTTACAGGTCCCAGGTTTAAAAGGTTTCCAAAAACAAATGTTATCAGTGTAATTAATTTAAACGTTGGGTAAATCCCTAGTATTAAAGAGATTAACGCTGAAGGTTATACTGCTCCGAAACTAATATTAACCCAGGGGGAGCACGATCGCTGTTAATATCATAATTATAATTAAATTTCAACAGCAGAAGGTTTTCAAAGGCAGGTAATACGTTTTTATGTTGTTGTAATAGAATTATTTCATTTAATACCTCCCCGCAGTAGCGTAGTAGCGTATCAGACTGTTATGTGCCTACGGTCTGATACGCAAAGGGTTCCGCGTTCAATTCTTAGTTCGGCAAATATCTAAAGTAAATATATTTCTGTTCTTTAACGTTGAAATTTATATTACAGACATGATTGTAACTCTAGTAATTCGAATATCTTGCAAGTTTGTAGTAAAGAAACATTTTTAGGACTCTGCTATATCTGTGAGGAGAAACGCCGGAACAATTAGAACACCTAGATTCCGAACCGGAGTTCTCACACGAATTCAGCTTGAAAGCTAAAAGCAGAGGTTCTGCACGACCCAGTGTTTCTCAAATTAGGCGATGAAACGTGCGGTAAGATTACTAATGAATAATAGTAATAACGAGGGTTCATCATGAAAAATAATACAATTTCTTACATTCCCGTGGTAAATCTCAGAAGTCATGCGGATTTAAAAAATATTTAAAGTTATTTATACATAAGGTTTCAATTTAATCTTTAAAGTATTTCACGGTTCCTCAATTGACCTTTAACGATATAATTCCCATAAAATTTTATAAAGTCATTACGTACAAGTACCTGTAAACTTTTACAGGAAATGTAAAATGACTTGTATATAACAGATATACTAGTCGTTTACACCTTAACAAGTAAGACGGAAGAATTATTGGCTTTCCTTAGTGACCCTATTACTGAACTGGAGTATTTGCCCACCATTAGAAACACCCAGAAACAATGAGAACTCCAAAGTAAAATCACAAAAATATTATTCACCTACTTCATCAGACGGAAATAGGTATAAAGATTGAGAATTTCATTTCTAGATAAAGCTATTTTACATTTCAACGAGCAATAACGTCACGCTCGCGCACGGAACCTAAAACCCGAGTTCTGAATAATGGAAGACGGCAAATAGTGCACTGTACTAAAAATATAATGTTTAAACAGAACTATTGCTAGAAGCTAAGACGATAATAGTTCGGAAGGACTTCGAACATACTTTGTGAAGCTAAAAAATAAGTATGCTTTCTTTCCACATGGACTGTGGTATGTGTAATCAATGCCAGATAATATTTGAGAAGTACATGTACTCCACGCGTTGCTACCCCTTTGGATTTAGTTGGAACGCCTCGGATAAGTATGTCGCACTTACCAAACCCTTCAAATTAAAGCACAGGAGCGGAAATACAATGTAATGATGTGGCGCAGCAACCATGATTTGTATTAACGTTTTCTACGCTCAATAAAGACAATTGTGCAAATAACAAACTTTAATTCTAATTTTCATTGTTAGTCTCAGTGTTAATTATTATGTATGCTGTGCTCACGTATAACTGAGGGTACACAGCCTAATTTTACTTTAATGTTTGCTATTTAATTAATTCTAAGTGTTTCTACCATTGGTGAACCTTATAAATAAATACACGCCCAGATATAGCATAAAAGTCTAAATTTGTCACTTATATCCGAGCAGCGGATCCAACCACAAGTCCGGTTATACTAATCTTTTAGATGTCACAGACTGAAGAAAGTACCAGAAGCAAAAAGACCAGACTATTCTGGTGACCAATGAGCCCCACGTATCGTTTACTGTTTCCGCTTATCCAATAGGCAAAACAGCTATAAACGGCTGAATTCTTGGTGTTTTCGTGACCAAAGACATTACTCGTAGTTTCACAAATCAAGGCGCAAACTTTGAATAATAACTTCATGTTATGGCTGTAAACGGCATGTAAATTACATGTTATTCTTGAATAAGAAATGCTTTATAATTTCTAGATATTAGTAAATAAACTCTTTCTATACTCGTAATCTATAAAAATGTGCCTGTTTGTAATGACAAAATAATTGCTTTTTCGCATTTCGCGTATGAAAAAAACAACTATTAAGATTTTTGTGAAAGGTAAGTCAAAGAAAAATTTACAGAACAATAAAACAAACCGCCAAATCAAACATATCACATTCCCAATTCATAAATCGAATATAAAATTCCAAATTCAAACTATACATCAGAGCTTTCCAGAGCAAACATTTCGTCTTGTCAAAAACCGACACAAAAAATATTTACGAACATAACAAAAGGCAGAATAACAGTTCCGTTGGTAACAGAAAGGGAAAAAAATCAACCGAACGACAACCTTTTGTTCTGTTCTTAAAATAAGGAGACACCTAAAACAGAAACAAGAAACACCGATGGGGTACTAACATATTTTAGCCGTTATTTAACGGTTTCGTGTCGGAGGGTAGTTGGAATTTCGCATTTTTACGACAGCGGTGCCCCTAAAACCGTTAAAGCGTTTATACCCTAGCCGGTACGATACCGATATCGGATACAGATTGAAGGAATTGTTTTGGATAATATCTAGCTATATTGTGATGCAATAATTCAAATATAACGTAAGTAATTCACACTCAACACAAAACTTATCCCTTGAAAAGAATGAACAATACAAATCTAAAACTGAACTGTAAATGCGGTTAAGGAACTTCATAAGACCATAAAGCATTCGGTAATCTGAAATAATTTAACAACTATACCTCAGTACAAATCAGAGAAATGAAAGAATATTAATGCTATATTCAAGCCGTCCGATACGATTTACGTATCGGATAGTATGCAAGCAGCTTTACTCTTAAATTTTTGTTTACTAGAAAGAAAGGTACTCATTCTTTTACGTTACAATGTGAAGGTGGGCACCTTAATTCAGTGACCGAAATAGGGCTCATTCTTTTGTAGGTACAAAGAGTATAAATACAAATTATGACACAATTTTACTATTACTGCTATTTCTTTAATAAAATTTGGGTACGATACATACGCCTACTTACAAATAATACTAAACTAGACTTAATTGATAAAAATGAACATTTGTATTATGTAATAACACGCACAAAGTGGAAAATAAACGTTCAGCACTAAGATTTTTGTATGATTATAATTTTCATATGCATTGGTCAGCATAGCTTAAAATTTCAGTGAGTTGTGATCTGCAATGCAATAACTATACGTCCTAATATACCGCATTATTTACGATTACAGCGTATACAAGACTTCTTGTATTTAAATGTGAGTTTTATTTATAAATACCGAATAACGTTTTCATTTATTATAATGAAGTTTTTGATGAAGTACTAAACCACTGAACTGAAGTAGTAAACCAGCGTGTAGTCCATTAGATGGGAAAAAATGGCCTCTGTAGCACGCGTGAATCTATTATCAACCTCAAATAATATCGGTGCCCCACAGGTCGGTCGGACGACTATAGGTGCATTCTTCTAGAGCTTAATTTAGTATGTGAAGTGTGGTGTTAGAGTATCCCTTACCACACCTTTAAAGCCAGAAAAATGAATGTGTTACATGTACATTAAATTATGTTTATACTTAAAAACCATGTCAAACTAAGATTTATTGTTTTTAAAACAATTTTATAACCATTATCGCTCATTTAAGAAATAACAATTATTTCATCTCTCCATAGGTCCTCTATAAAGCAACAATGTTATTTTCCTCTACAATTTCATCTTATTAATCAGCTCACGTAATTACTAAATCGTCCAGTGAACAGCGAGCATTATATTTACATTTGGATAATCGCCAGCTCAACCGTTTTTAAATATTATGACGTTTATGAGCTGAATATAATTAAACGTCCATCACTGGGTCGACAGCAGTTAATTAAACGGATATGTATAAGTATGACATGTGTCACAACAAAATATGACCACAAAGTAATATTTTTATCTCATTATATTTAGGTGAAATATTCTTTTGAAGACTATTCTAAATTCAGTTTTGAGTCACACTTCGTTAAGAAAATTCTATTCGCTCATACCCAAAATGTCCAACTCTATTTCCTGGTCCATACCGTCCAATGACCATTAATATCTAACAAACACTCCTCAAAAAAGAGTTAAGCTAAATACATTCAAATATATCGAACCAATAGATCGGACATGGAAATGTTAAGCGTTATCCATGAATTATTACCAATTGGTAATAAATCGATTTGTCATATGTTAATAGTCAATCAATCCGAGTTAGTGTTAATAAAAACAGATTGAAAGTTTTTGTACGAAAATCTTCACAATGTCTACTCCATAACCATCGAGTAGAGTGCCACTGTATTTAATCTCTTTGAGTGTAGCTGCCACTAGATATAGTCGCCGTAGTACATGCATGAATTCGCAAGGAGACGCTACGTCTGAATGGTCATTTCCTGGATTTAACTCCTTAGACGCCGATGCTAGTAACAGTATTCAAGAGCACCAGTTTGAGATATTTCTGTAGGTCATTGCCACCTTTAACCAAACAGTAATCCTACTTGAATTTAATCACATTTTGTTGTTAGCCTTGAGAAATATGTTTAAACATAGTTTCCACCCGAAAATAGAATCTATTGTGTTCTCTGTGTTTACACGTCTACTATTGGTTTAAAGAAAAATAGATGTACCTAGTGATAAAGGCTTCGGAATCAAGCAATGTAATCAAAGCAATGTAATAAATCCACTTTTCTACCTTTGGTCCTTCTGATGTCGACTACTTTACTACTAAAAGGCTAAAGCAACGTAATATTTCAATTACATTTCTAAATAGGCTCATCAAGTTGAACATTCAACAGTTACAAAGGCGACAGACGCTTTGTTAGCACAAAATGTATCCTTAAAGCCCTAAATAGGTACTTAAGTTGTGTACAAGTTCACGATGGACGGCTTAAGGAGATTACGCTGATAACTGTTTATGTAACTGATCTTCAAGGGGTTTGAAGGGTTTACGCAATATATATTTATTGGAACTATCAACCGCGCAGAGCATGCAGTCCACCTGATGGTGCTTCGTCAATACTGCCCAATGTCTGTAATGAACTCTAAATAGGATTGCAGTCTTAACTAAGGTCTGCTATAGATGCCTTGTGTCCTTTGAGTATTATATGGGAACGTATCGTGTAAAAATCTCAGGTAAGATTCGCGTGTCAGCTAAATATACGCTGCTAAATTAAATTGCGCGGTACACATAGCTTGACAAGTTTTTTCATCGTAAGATCTTAAAACTAGAAACTTCAAGCTTCAAAATACTTGTTTTAAAATTCCAGTACGACCATTTTTAAGAGAAATATCTTCAAAATGCTTGTTTTAATATTCCAGTACGAACATTTTTAAGGCGAATACAGCCACATGAAAAACGTCGAAAAATTTGGAATTTTTTTTGATCCTTTAATTTTTTCCGCCAGTGTATTTGTTTTAAAAACCAAATATATTTATTCTACGATCAATAAATGAAAAACATTCGTAATTTAAATACTTTAATAACATTTACGTCTAGATACAGTACATATAAAATAACACGTGCAAACAACACATTACCACTGCCACTCCTCCTTCAGGTCTAGCTCGGCTGGATAGTGCCTCCTACGAATGGAGAAAATACATTTTGAAAGGTGGTAGAACCAATAATCGATCAGGGAAGTACCAACGTTTCACGTATAAAAAGGTGGTAGAACCTTTTGTGTTTCGACTCCGGTGCCACCGTCACTCTT
>DWRA01003449.1:0-12114 GCA_018250295.1 Spathilepia clonius | reverse complement strand
ACACGAAATGCATAATAATTTCAATCGTCATGAAAATCACATCACAGGAGTTCCTTTAGGGAACAGTACGCGTAATTTACAACTACTGGCTAACAATGGACACTCAGTCCGCCAAGGTGGCCTACCACTTTCCGAGCACTAATATTTCTTTCACTTACACTTTATTCTCACTGTCCGATGTACGTCTGGGTACATTCGGTTGCGTATCTTTGTACATTAGTCATCATCATATCATCGTCCGTTGTTCTTAAGGGCTCGTAAACGGGCTTACAACGACCATATCATCTTATTTAGCAATATTATTTATTATTACTCGACGGCTATACAATTGCAACAAGAAATCACCACAAGCGACCCGTTTACAAGCCCGTCTTAACTGGATTAGTTACATCAGTTCACCCGTAAACATATTGATATTTATATTATACAAATCGATAATATAAGACAAAATATCGCTTGCAAAAAATATTTGCTCAATTTGTTTCAATATAATTAGTAGTAAATCATAAATTTCGTTAAAACCAAATATACATTACATTTTCATGTACATTTGTACATACAATTGCTTTGATAGAACGACGGGTAAATTAAATTCGAAACGGATCAAGTATTAAGCCGGCTACAAACGTTACGGTTTTCCGTCACTAAACTAGACCAATAAATATTTCCTTCTCCACAACGAACAATGATATAAATTAATATTTTATTACGACTCACTCTTTCATGAAATATTTCTGTAGGCCAAAAAATAAAAGTCATAAATATTTCATACTCAATTCAAAAATTACACCGTACTGTATTATATTGTAACACATTATCCGTGCGGTTCACATTTCCGGAATTCCGTAACGTTGCACCCCCTGTAACATGTCACTCGAATCTCCAGAGCCGTAACTGTCAGTACAAACAGCAAATCTCTTAACCCACTAATTGAAATTACAATTCTAGAAATACACTTTGTGCACTTGTTTGACAAGCGTTTCAAAGTATTAAAACTATATTAACGCCCCGCACACACAAAAGGACCTATCTTCGACAAATTTCAATATATATCAGTATAGCTATATATCAGTTATAGATACGTCCGTTTGTTGCCGAGCTTTATTCCTACGACCGATACATGATCACAATAAGCGGAACCCATATTTTTTTAACTTACTGTACAGGTCGATAAAACTACCCCTTTACAAATAAATTACTTTAAAAATCACTATTTTTCTCATTAAGTAATAAATACGTTAAACAACAACAAAGTAGTTACACTATTTTACATTTGAACCCAAATGCGATATTCCGTTTACAATTTACATTAGACTACCTAAAAGGACTTTACCACTATCCGATCTGATCCGATCCGTCGAACACTACATGAAATAGATTTATAATTCAGGAAATAGATTTATAATTCAGTAGTTTTGAAATTACGCAAAAAGTCATTCAGTCATGTAGAAAGTATGCATAATTTGAACATTTAGTGTCCGAAGGATTAGAGTAAAGTGATTTTTACAAGATATTTAATGCGATTAAAGTTCTACAGAAATATGTAATATTAGATTTATTAGAAGATATAGAACAAGAGACAAAATTTGCTACGTAGTGAAAGTAAGATTCATATTTATTTTTGAATAAGGATCACGGCCTACTGCTAGGCGAAAGCATCCTACATGACCGGGCCATAGACATGGTGACGAAATAGACTCCTAATGGATACGCTTTCTAATATCTAATTCATTACTTTGCGCTTCAATTAACACGCAATTTTATCCAAAATAAAGTTGAACTCTGACCCAGGAGAGTCAAGTACACTTATTCGTACAAAAAGGATAATCAATTAGGAGTCTAGTTAATTACAGTGACAAATATATGTAACAATACTGCGAGGCTTATTCTAGTTATAATTTGTACCTGTTGTTCACTTACATATTGGAATACCGCATATAGTTCGCATGTAAACGTGCAACGCTAAGGCTGCGTCGTCACTCCCGAAGCAACAGAACTAAAGCCGTGGACACACCGCGCGAATGTAATCTAGCATGGAATGTAACACGTGACGACCGGCCTTAGAAACCGTGGTAGTCCGGAGCAGTCCCTACTAGACAAAAAACGGTTACTTAACGGTTTCATAACGATATGGAAACGGTTTTCTTATATCGATACCAGAAGCAGTTTGATACCGATGTCGAGTTGATAATCGCAAACAGTCCGCAAACGTACATTTGACACATATTCAATTGCATTCGCTTCATTTTTTTCTTACTTCAACGAGTGTTGATAGTCGAGCAAAGACGTAATTAATATAAGGTTTGAAACGATTTTAGTTTGGCCTTTGGTTATTTTCGTACAGATGTCGATTCGTTGGTTTTGTTATAACGTTGATAATGTCTTTTTCTATAGTATAGGAGAAGCAAACAGAGCATGCAGTACACCTGATAGTGGCCACTGCCGCCCATAAACATTTGTAAAGTCCTGAGGTCGACAACAAATGCGTTGATCCCTGAGGACTAAATGTAAAATCCGATAAGTATGTCTCCGTTATCACAATTGTCAAACCAGAGTACAGCAGCGTTTAACATTGTCGTTATTAGGCAGGAATAAAATGAACGTCTTGTTCTAGTGCATCGATATGGTATGATATATAAACGTAACCGCGTTTTAGTTACGGCGTTGTATATTCTAATGTTAGTGATATTATTTCCACATAACTACAACGGTTTATTTAAACTGCTGTTTCAATTACAAATTATTATTACAGCAAAGTAATATTTAAATCAAACACATGCAACGTGACACTACAATTATTATATGAAACTAGCATTGCCAACAGCTCCGATTATTTATTAATTAACTTTATTATACACTACTATTTCATTTTTTATCCTAATGATCTAATTTCCGTGATCAAAATAACCTTATGGTCATCTTCGTCAAATAGCAGTAGCAAAGAAATATAATGTCTACCTGATCATAAGAAGTCACTGGTGCCTACGGACATCAACCATGGACAAGAGTGGACTCCTACCTTCTGTAGTCTGGCATAGATGCTGCAACTAAGGACTAAGTTGGAATACTTGTGTCCCTTGTCAGACAAAACGAACCGATTTTCGCATTTACAATGTCAGTTATAGAATAATTAATAGCGTAGACGTAGGTTTTCTAAGAACGCGCACCTCACTTGTTGCAGTCAAGTTAATATTTACGTAGCAATTAGAGGTGATCTGTTTGACATCGGCATTACCTTCGACTGTAAGAGGAAAAATAGTCATTACGCTGAGCTATTACGACGACCTTGTCATAATGTTCGCTTTGCAGGCTTGGCGAAGTAGCGCGGCTTGGGTCCTAGGTTTTATTCCCGATTGAAAAGAACTTACTCAAAAAACTCTTGATTTTACAATTGGGTTCAAACCCATGGCCTTAGAAGCATGACATTTCACAATTCATGAGTACTTTATGAAATGTGAACGAAAAGTAGGAAAATGTTTTTGAAAATTCATCGCCCAAGGGACTAAATGGGAGAAAAAGTTTGTCTCTGGGTGTTACCAATTTCTTAACATCCACAATATGTTTGAGAAAGCAAAGATGAATGGTTTCATTAATGAATAATTCGGATAAACAGTAGTAAATTCAGAGAAAGATTTAATGATCTAGTCCTAAATAAATATACATTGTGTAGCCGATATCATTGAACTTTTATAAACACTTACACCCAGAACACACATAAATATACTTTGCTATCAGCCTAAACGAACATCAAACCCTCAATACTTTACTGTACCTGAAAATCTGACCAGTGCGATGATCACACTGTTTAATTAAGTAAATTGCCAAAGATACATCAATTACTCTTAAATCATTATACTTATGTAAATTGGCCAATTAATTCTAAATAGTCATTAAGACTGAGTGTTAATTAGACAAATCGTAAAAGTAGTACTGTTGATTTATTTGTTTATGCTCTACCGAAGGAACGATTAAAAAACCAAGCGATCGTTGCATGCGCGGGCGATCAGCTGACAGGTAACATGCGTGTTAACGTGCACGCTACAAATCATCATGCTCATAAAACGAGTTATCAATTACTAATGCTGTAAAAATTACACGCTCGGTTAGTGAAACATCAGCTTAATTAAACGTTCCCTGCATTAAGACTGCACTTCTTGTTTGTAATATTTTCTACCTAATTGAATAGTTTATAATATGTTTTAATATTTCCTATAATAAAGCCCTTTTGTGTTATATCTCCCATACATAATTTAGATCATTTAAAATAATCGGAAATTTGCATTTATTATTTTATACAACACCCATTACAACTCGCATCCATTCCAATTTCAAATCGAACCTATTCCAATTACGAATCGCTGCTATTCCGTTTACAAACCGCATCTATTCGAAATTAAAAACTAAAAACTAAAGACTGCCCGGACGACCGCACACAAAACCTGTACAATACAATACTTAGCAATATCACAAGTCGTCGACTAGTGGACAACACCATTCCTCTGTCGCGGGTAACTATTGTAGTCGGGCTTCTTCATTGCTGGAGCCTCCGGGAGAGGCTCGATCTTAGCCTTCTTGCCGAGCTTCGGAGACAGGTAGGCCTTGTAGAAGAAGCGAGCGAAGAGAACGAAGTATGAGAAGTACATTGCCATCGAGAGTTTAATGTTGATCTCGCTGATACCGCAAGAGCGGGGCGGCGCAGTAGCCATGTAGTTGTGTGCCCATATGTTGATCGCGCATCCGACTATCATCTGGGTGAGCTGAAGCACCGTGATGGTCATCGCCAGCATCTTCGGCGGGTACTTACCCATGCTCACTAGGGCGTAGTAAGAGTACATCACGCTGGAATAGAGAAAAGAACCGTTTTCATTTCAGATTCCTCACAAAATATAAATTGCAATGATATAAATATAACTGTTATTATGTACAAAAATTATATGTTAACCGTTTCGAAATGTAGGTATGTCAAAATAAGTATGTCAGTTGTATAGAAAAGGCATGTCCAAAAATATGGTTATATTTAGTAAAATCCTACATCTTGAAGATCATTTTAGAATTTGGAAATATGACATTCACCTACAATTACAGCCTTCAATTTATCATATATCATATTGAGGTTTTGCCAATTTTCCATAAGTGTTGATTTCGAAGAATACTCTGATGTCATAGAATAATATTAATGTGTTATAAACTGCAATAAAACCAATAACTATATTGGAGCAATGTGTGGTAAGCCAAAACAATCGTTACGTTGTTTAACATAAAGTTAAAAATCTAAAGAAAACGTAGCCCGGCGACTTGCAATTGACCCTGCTAATAAGGAATCGTTGTCCTTAGCGGATGCTCCACTTCGGCTAGAACGTTATAATCAATAAAGGACGATTGATCGATAATTATAATATGGCCTGGGTTATTGTTCATATTATTGCTCGTGTGTCAATGAATCACAAATATATGCCTCTAAACAATGTTAACATTAATTACGTACTACTAGTCGATACATTTCTCGTTAAATGGTCAATGTAAAGACAAATTTTGTTTTTTCTTTTCTTTATTGTATTGAGGTAGAAAACAAGGATGCAGTCCATCTGATGGTATGTGGCCACTGCCGCCCATGGACACTTATGATTAAACCCAGATAAAATTAAAAGTCCTACTTGAGGTCGACTACAGATGCATTGCTATCCCTGAAAACTAAATGGAAATGTTTTGTACAAATAACTTTCCCTTACCACACCATTTAAACCAGAATTGAGCAGCACTAAGACTGTTCTATAAAGCAGAAATAGGTGTGGCGGTGGTGCCGCTGGAATCGAACCACAAAATGTTCTACCACCTACAAAATTGGCAAGAATTTCAATTTATGTCACGTGTATTTCAATCGTTCTAGGATGTGTTAAACCCAAAATATGTTAGCCAAGATGTTACGTCCTTGACAATACTAAATACGGAAAGCTTAGAAATCGTATTTATAAGCTGGAAGTGCATATGAGACCTGAGTCGGTGCCATAAGACTTGAGTAGGAAGCGCGTGGGTTAACGATTGTAAAGGAACTTGTAACTTTACTCATTCCTAAATTTAGAAAATCGTTTAGACATTTAATCGTCGGATTCAAACTTAATGGGTAGAATAACGCTATAAGAAACGAATTACATCGCAAAAAATAACATAACATGACATTAATATTGACATGATGAATTTTAGATTTGTGCATACAAATGATAAACATGATGTGTGCAATAACGTAAGATTATAAATAATGATAACAATTCACGGAGTTGGACATTTTAGTCACAACAATTGTTTTGCGACCCTTGATGCCTAAATTAAAACGAAATATAACAATTATTCATAATTTTGTTCCCACCTTTTAAGATAAATTTCGTATCCTCCGATAATAATTATGTGATACACTTTATACAATTCAGACGGAAACTGAATAGCATCACAACTACAGAAATAAAACGAGGGCGGCATTACGCCACTCATCTTTATTACACACAATTCCTGCCTTCTACAGTCAGCACTTTATGTATCCATAACTTCTACCACGTATGACAAAACCCTCACCTGTGCACACAGTAGTTCATGACGACGAACCAACGCGCGGACGACGTGTATTCCGTGAAGGAGAACCAGGTGTAAAGCAGCACCGTGATGTGGTGGTACCAGTGGAGGAAGATGAGCGGTTTCTTGCGAAGGACAATAAACACTGTGTCGCCGAGCTCGGGCAGCTTGGACAACACGAACATCCATGTCCAGAAACCGGACACCTTGTCTTGTTCGATGAAACTGGAATAGAAGAAACAGAGAAGTTAAAGTGTGTGTATTTTTACATTGACCAAAGGAAATTTTATTCAAAATTGTACCTAAATAACTTTTTTGACATAAGCTAGCCCTGGAAACATATTTTGGTACGAAGAAGAAGCGGCGCAAATAAGTAATTTGTTTGATTTCAATATCAGATTCATATGGTAAACTTAACGTTTATTGTTATAAATATTGTTTTGAGGTTGATACGTATGTTATAAAAACGGAGATATTTTGTAACTACATTTAAATTTTGCTATGAGAAAAGAATTTCAGAACGACGCTCTATTTAATACTTATACATAAATAAAAGAAAATAACATACGATACAATACAAAAAATATATTATATATTGTTTATTCGTACACCAAACTGATGCATTTTTATACCACAATTGGACTCGTAAATCCTATGAGAATTTTTGCTATTCGTTGTAGTTCGAATTTGGCCGTCTACGCACAGTTGAAAAATTGAGCTTAGTATATTTATCGTAAAACTTTTAGTCTAAATGTTCTCTAAATGGTTAATGTGTAATAATATTCTGGATATTCTCGTAACCTTCATGTTAGAACCGCGTTGCGGGTTCCGCACACCTAGCTACTTAAAGGCAAACTCGCAGAAAATGTTAAGCATTTAGAGTCTCAGCGCTCTCGCATTTATTAAAAACGTGATATCAGGATGTTTACTCTACAAACAAAATGAACATGTTGTGAAGAGTACACAGTATTTCACATCAATAACAAGAATCTAGGATAAGAGATAATCATTTACTTTTTATTAAATAAAACATTTTAAAATTTTAAAATTAATTCTAACACCGAATTATCGACAGACAAAGCATAAAATTTTGCTCAGGAGTTTTTATATTGTGAATGAGCACTAAAAATATGTTTTACAAAAGTTACAAAACGAGAAAATTCTGTGTTTTTACTGTATAATTCAGTCTCCCAGACAACCTTGGTGAAACCTTAATAGAAGAAGATAAATTATTATAAATTATAATTATTACATAATAACACATACAACATAACATCTAATTACAGTATTATATCATACTAATCGATTTATTAAAGAAACTCGCGAGATCGCGCGGAAGACGTTCACTTATAAATACAAGTTCTTTTGACGTTATCAGAGAACGAATCTTAAAATTATCAAATAATATATTATATATTAAAGAATAGTGGTTCTCTATTTAACGCAATAATGCGGTAATGTCCCGAGGTGTATTGCTAGGTTTGTCTAGACCTGGTTAATCAGTCATAAATCTAATCTAAAAAGACGCGATTACATACAATCTGTAATAAATTAAACCTGAATCGAATCTTACCGAATTTATCCTAATAGCCATGAAATAAAGTGACCATCAAATTTTTGACGTTAAAAATAACGCGGAATTTCAAAATAAATAAATCTATATAAAATAATGACGGATATATAAAGATATTTTTTTTATTTAATACAGTAGCAAACGAGCATGCAGTCCACCTGATGGTAAGTGGCATCTGCCGCCCATGGACACCTGTAATCTACCCCAGATAAGACTAGAATCCTACCTGAGGTCGACCACAGGTGCATTGCTATCCCTGAGGGCTAAGTTGGAATACCTCGATAAGTAAGTCTGCCTTAACACACTCTTCAAACCAGAAGACAGCAGCGCTGAACACTGCTGTTATTAGACAGAAATAGGAGTGGCGGTGGTGCCGCCGGAGTCGAACCACAATGGCTTCTACCACCTTACATAATTTAGTTTGGAATAAATGATATGTACCTACTCAGAAGTAATGTAACTGATTTTCTTGTCATGTGTACAATATTACTTCCTATTATACTCGTACCTTCGTGACTATAAAACTGACATGTTTGACATAAGCGGATATCTCTTATCCCATTACGTTACAATAGCGAAAAATTGCATTGGAAATAGCGTGTTTTCACGTTAGTACTAGTTGAGTGGGTATTCATATGGTATATTTATTTCTGTTGTCTGAGGACTTGTATCAACAAACTTAAGTGGACTTCATATTAGTAGTTCTCCTTCTTAAGGTCGTTCGTTCATTACTGAGCACCTAGATTTTCCTCCTTAGTTTTTTCTTTCACGAGTTCCCATCT
The DNA here is from genome assembly GCA_018250295.1 of Spathilepia clonius. NCBI lineage: Eukaryota > Metazoa > Arthropoda > Insecta > Lepidoptera > Hesperiidae > Spathilepia > Spathilepia clonius. Next base: position 3,195 of record DWRA01003449.1, on the reverse strand, counting down.
GTAACGCAGTGTTGATAACCAATATCAATTTGCTCGAATACATAATTTAACTATCTTTTCGTCTTTGTCTTTTGGTTCTCTTGCTTTCTACCTTGCCAGTAATTTTTAATTTCTCCAGGTTTTCAGCAGGTTTACTTGCTATGTCTAAAATCAGGATTCGTTGAAAGCTGATGTGGCGAGCCTTTCTTACCTTTAGCTTTTACAGTTGAATTTAAGTCCCATTTCTTGACTAATCGAAACCAATATAAGCAGCAATTCTTTTAATTCCATCTCATTAGCCATTAGTAAAGCGTAAGTTTGAAATCTATATGGCTCCACTGTTACGCCACCGCCCTATCCCTTCAGTGTTTTGTGCATTACCATAGATGTTAAACAGCATGGACGAGATAACCCTGCCGCATACATTTCCGAACCTCAAACTCTGAGGATCTCGTCGTGCAGATTTTTAATAACCCGTAACTTGACTGATAAAAGGCCCTAATAAAGCGTGTCGGATGGCAGAGAACACCCATTTGTCTGTGCCTTCTATAGATGTTTCTAGTTTACATAATCGAAGGATTTTTGGTCATCCACGTAACAAATAATTGCATCACATCAGTTTTAAAAAGATGATAATATATTTATATTAACTATAATTAAACCCTATCTACGTGCTTACGGATATACCAAAAATATTTCGCTTAAATTAATGTAACATATATTTACACACATAAATAAACATAACATTTAATTAACTCATCTTTTACATCAAAAAACTGTCTTCACATCTTCAACATACATACACACAAACCGGAATACATAATGAAAATTGTAAAATAACTTAATGTCTGCCATGGAAATATGCCTTATAATAAATTTGCATGACCAAGTGGGTTTCATTTAAATATGGTACATAATAAATATGTTACTGATATTAAGCCCGAAATAAATCGGTTATGGTTGAAGGTCGACACAAATATAGGTTTAAGATGATTTGCATTTATCTATGAACGAATGGAAAAGTTTGGTACATCCGATATAAAATGGTACGATCTAGAATAGTAAAAAACACATACACGACAAATAGATAACCTTTTCCTTCGTAGAAGTATATTCTACTTTACAATGAATTTCTATTTTAAGCTTTTTAACGAAAATCATCCCAATGTTCTTGTTAAAAAGACGTCAAATTTCATAACTGAAAAATATACCAAATAAAGAAACTTTTCCTATTACCGGCCGTTTTGAAAAATTTGACACAGCTGGGTCTTGTAAAAACAATAAGAATATTTTACGAGATACGTAGGAGATAAATAATAATTAAGCCTTATCCGGTTTTATGACAAAGTTATAAATATTTTTGTAATCAGCTTATTATAATAACAAGTACTAACGACGATATGTTAATAGGCTATATTTCTCTATTAATATAATAATCTCCAAACAATGTATTTTGATCAAAACCAGACGAACATAATAACCACGCTGTAGGATCTCATACGAATCTATCATATTGTTAGCGGTGGGGAATAAATAACTTAGAAAAATATATAATGAACAATATGCAAAGTGAATTTGATAAGACAAGTTTAGTAGTGTATAATTTATTTACATAATTAGACAGGTGATTAAAGTCGGGCTTCATAATTGACATAATAATTAACAGCTTCCCACTGACAAGCTGTCAACATGTGTTTAGTTAATTAACAAAATGTATAACGGAAAGAAACGAAACAGTTGGAATATTCAGGAACTCCACTTTATTACTGTACCACTATTGAAAACGAGACTTCATCAGAGCAAAAAAAGTTTGGCTATAATTCTACCACGTCAGCCAACCTTTTATTCTTTTATATTTGGTTCCAACACAATAATCTACGGATTTATTCACGGATGGTGGACAAACACGGAGTCCACGGGTCGCCTCAAGGCTCTTCCAACGGCGCGTCTGGGGCTACCGAAGCCAGTTTCTCATTCTAAAATGCAAAATGGAAAAGAGGCACAAAGTTGAAGTTACAGAATTTCCGCGGATCCGACGCATTGCTATGAACTCGTCCGTGTTACGAAAAGGAAACTAGTTTTCAGGTAAATGCCATGGAAAACGTTGAAAGTACAGGAATAATTCTTAAATCAAGTTTACTACCTCACTATACTAGCGAGTTATTTTAAGTAGGACCAATTTTAAGTAGAACCATGATTTAAATAAATCCAATATGTGTACGCGGAGAATTTATCCCGAATCCATATGCGGTTTAGATACTAAGCTGTATCTGCTTTTATTTGATATGTATTCCAACAAAAACAATAAAATTTTCATTTTCATAAGATTGAAGTAGCAAACGATCATGCAGTTCACCTGATGATAAGTGGTCACTACCGTCCATGTCGCTCATGATATAATTATTTCATATAACAGCATTATTATGTAGCATAAGATTTCAATACAATAACAATAATTTCGTTTCATTTTAAAAATATATTAAAGCAAGGCCGAGAGGGTTTGCTTCGTAAGTGCTCTTATACCGTTAAAACAAACATGTAAAGTACTTTTTTCTTTTGTGTTCAGTAATTAAGTTTAACAATAAGAATTTAAATATTTAATGATGCGATTTTCGCATAGTTTAACAGAAATTTGTAAGTTACGTAATATTTACATGCATATTGACCTCTGTACATACATTCGGTACATTGTACATACATTCGGAATAATAAATATATATTATTGTAAATTATCAAAACATTTGACTATAAAATTTCATTAATGTAATTGAACAATGTTTAATACATTAATATATCAACGCGGAAGCTTAGTAAATGGCTTTATTTTTAAAATTACATAATGAGTTTTATTGCTTACATCTACACTATTATAAAGCTGTTATTGTTTTGTTTGTTTAAACGAGCATCACGTGAAAACCATTGGACAGGTTTTGATTAGTTTTCATAACTGACACTCATAACAGAATAACAGACAACTGAACTCAAAATGACGTGACCGACATGCAGCGTTAAAACTAAGAAGAAATATGTTACCTACAAAAACATGGCCTAATTGTCGATCAGTTGAAATCGATGACAGCCAGGGACATCACCGCCGCAATTATTTCTGCCATATAACAACAGTGTTAACACTGTATTCTTAGGATATGTCATAATGTACGTTTAACATAATCGGCACCAGACATTCAGACGTCTTAAGGTACCAACACTGCATAG
>DWRA01003448.1:0-12119 GCA_018250295.1 Spathilepia clonius | reverse complement strand
ATAAACTTAACGAGGCATTCCAACTTAGTCCTCAGGAGTAGCAACGCATCTGTGGTCGACTTCAGTTGGGATTCTGTCTTATCTGGGATGGATCACAAACGTCCATGGGCGGCAGTTGCCACTTATCATCAGGTGCACTGCATCCTCGTTTGTTACTCGATCATATTAAAAAAAAAACTTTTTTGACGCTGAATTAATTTTGTGACACATGCAGATAAACTGGTAGACATAATATAACCTGAGCACAACATTACCTAAATACAAATTTCATTTAAATCATTATAACTGTTTCACGGAAACCAATTAATTACTATGCAGAAATATGAGTTACTTGTTTAATATTTTAAGATAAGGTACCGTACGTAGATTTCAAATAAGCTATCTATTTACCTCCACTTCTAACATTAATCTATGCTTGTCGTATTTGGTTCGCCACAATCTTTCTATTGGGTAATATTCCCCATCAAGCTTCTTGGATCTGAATCTTAAACCTGTGCAGAAGTAATATATAAATCTGCAATTGACATGTCGCAAAATATAAAATTTTAACATATGACTTAATTTTTATAAGTAGGTAGATAGGTTATCATTTTATTTTCAACGAGCTGACCCGGTGAACTTCGTATCTTTCTTCGTATCTTCGCACAGGCGACGGAAGCTTAGAAAATGAAGTAACTTCTCCCGTTTTCCTAACATTTTCCTTCACTGCTCTGCTCCTATTGATTGTAGCGTGATGAAAAATATACTATAACCAGGAGTGAGAAAAAGAATTGTACCAAGTTTAGTTAAAATCCATCTAGTAGTTTTTGTTTCCATAACGGTTAAACAGACAGACAGACAAGAATTTTACTGATTGCATTTTTGGCATCAGTACCGATCCATAATCACCCCCTTATAATAGAATAAGAATAATATAGAATTATTATAAGTATAGATTATCATCATCAATTTATTACTCTCTGGCATCAAAATAACTTATTTTTATTAAATGCATATAAAAGTATAAACATTTACATTATTTTTGTCCATCATTTTGATTAAGGTAGTATCCGAAACATCTGGGCTGATTTTCACGAGACTCACTTAGACTACTTTTATTTTAGAAAATACATTAGGGTACCTCGTAAAGTATTAAATCCCATACCTGGCGTGCCATTTTGTTAAAACTTTTAAATGTTTAAAACTTCGGTTACATTTATGTCATGTTACATTGTTTTAAAAGCGAATGAAACCGCGGGGCTTAGTTAGTACAACATATTATTACGTTTAATCACAATCATTTTTGCTTAACGTTCTTAGAAGTATTTTGTTTTTATATGTCAACATTTTGTATAAGTCACATTGCAGATCAATACTGAGTCTGACAGTGACACTCGTTTGTAAATATTTGTAGTGGAAACCGTGCGCGAAGATCTAGTAATTTCACGTGAGGAAAAGGCCATTAGAAAAATGGTTATAGCTATAGGATTCGAGGGGAGCGCTAATAAACTTGGGATAGGTATTGTGAAAGATGGAGAAATCCTGTCTAATTGCAGAAGAACATATATCACGCCACCGGGAGAAGGTAAGGTAACCTTACTATATTATATTCATTACTGTGTTTAGTTCCAAAATTATGACTATAGCAAAAAGAAGACGGTAGTAGCAATAATTAAAATATCATCTAGATACATTTTGCAATGCTTTTAATGACCCATCTCTCAAAAGCAAAGATATAATAATATATATCTTGACTGTATTGATTATGTTCCACTGATGAGCACGGGTACCTCGTTACAACTGGATTAGCATTGAATCGCCCTCCAATATGCTGATGCAATGCGATTTGATGGCTAGTGGTAATTAACTGCTAACCACACCCAACATACTTGTTCGGCCAACTTTAGGATAAGCCATAGAGTTATACATGCGTCGTTTACGTTTATCTTGAATTGGTGGAATGTGTAACACCAATATATTAATCAATTCAATAGCGGTCTCAAAGGTGGTTCTAACCAACCCATTTTCGTTTGTAAAGTAAAGCTATAAAATTCTATCATACGTATATTTTTCTTATTCAAGGATTTCTGCCTAGAGAGACAGCGGAACACCATCAACAAAACATCCATGAAGTCCTACAGGAAGCACTAGATGAATCCGGTATTACGCCCCAAGATATTGATGTTGTTTGTTACACCAAGGGTCCTGGGATGGGAGCACCGTTGATGGTGTGTGCTATCGTGGCTAGAACATGTGCTAGAATATGGAAAAAACCCATATTGGGAGTTAATCATTGCATTGGGCGTATCCTTTTGAAACATATTCTAAATAATGTGTATTTTTTTATGCTTTTGAATAGCAAATGATCTTGCAGTCCACCTGATGGAAGTGGCAACTGCCACCCATGGACATTTATAACCTAAGGTCATCCACAGCTATGTTGCTACCCCTGAGGACTAAGTTGGAGACCCTGGAGAGGTGTGGCAGTGGTACCGTCGGAGTTGAATCACGAAGGATTCTACCACCTTTAAATTTAATTTAAAGGTCATATTACTCATTGTGGTTTGATTACGAAGGCACCACTGCCACACCTGTTTCTGCCAAATAACAGCAGTCCTTCAATTCCACAACCGCAGATGCATTGTAAACCCTGAGGACTAAGTTAGAACTCCCTGGATAAGTATATATCCATTACCACACCCTTCAAATCTGGATACAGCAGTGCTTCACCCTGCTATTATTGGGCACTAAATAGGTTTGGTATTACAGTGAATATTACGAAAACTGGGCATTTCAAATTTCTCTATCTGAAACATTTCCTTAAATCTAATGTATTATAACCAGACATTGAGATGGGCAGGCTAATAACAAAAGCTAACAACCCGACCGTGTTGTATGTGAGCGGAGGGAACACACAAGTGATTGCTTACTCCAGGCAGAGGTACAGGATATTTGGAGAGACTATTGATATTGCTGTTGGCAACTGTTTGGACAGGTAATTGTTTTATATTAGAAAAACATCAAATCTACATATTTAAGTTGCAAAATGTGCATTAACATTTATTATTGTTGTATAATTATGTAAAATATTTACAAATTTAAAAAAGACCATCAAGGTGCTAAGCAATTATTTATAAAAACAGAAATTAATACCCTTTAGTGTTAAAAAAAGATGGTAGATACTTCAAAAATAGTAACAAACACATGCTAGCAAAAGTAATGTTGTGTGATAAATATTTGTCTGGTTTTAGATTTGCAAGAGTGTTGAAATTATCCAATGCGCCCAGTCCTGGTTACAACATTGAACAGATGGCAAAGAAAGGCAAAAAGTATTTACAGCTCCCTTATTCTGTGAAAGGTATGTTCCCAGTCAACTGTCACTTTAAATACAATATTGTTTAATCACTATCATTAGAATATTCATTAGATAAGTAGTAGATTCAGCTACAGACTGACAATAGGTATGAAAAAAACATTTTGTTTGAGAATGCTTAGTATTTCAAAGCTCCAAGACTACACTGTATAGCAATCAAGCAAGTATTAAAATATAGCAATTGTTTTACATGAGGTGGATTCTCTTTCATATTAACAATAATAGAAGAATATATTCTGATTTGGGAGATGGAAAATCTTGGTGACTTTCAACAACTGTTTTTTGTTGACTTGTTTTCTACAGACTAATACACTGCCTTATTTTCGTGGATTCATTTACAGAAACATTTTTACTGACCCATTCCAATAGAAATCAGGAATCCACACAGCACCAAGAGCTATGATATTCATCATTGATTTGTTCAAGCATTTTTCTTGAACTCCCAAATCTCCTTGATACGACCTTGATAATATCTCTCTTTTTATACTTCTCCATTACTATTTTTTGATTAATAGTGGTCTTCATTTTGTAAGGATTATCTAACCTTTATCTAACCATATGCTTGTATATTGCCAGGTATGGATGTAAGTTTCTCTGGCATTTTGTCATACATGGAGGATAAAATCGACGAGCTCCTTAAAGAGTACACCCCTGAGGACCTGTGCTACTCGCTGCAGGAGACCGTGTTCGCTATGCTGATTGAGATTACCGAACGAGCTATGGCACATTGTGGTTCAAATGAGGTAAGAATATTTACATTAATATGTAAAATAAAAAAGGTCATCCTGTTAAAGCATGTAATGCTTTTTTGGAAAAACCTCAAGGCATATGTGGCGTCGTCTTTCATTAATTCGAAAGGAAGTTTTAATATAATGACGCCTGTTCCGTTAGTAACGATCAATCATAACCATTTTTGCATACTAAAGTTAAAAATGTAAAATGATTTTTGTTGACTGTAGCTGTCTAATTTCGAGCTTTGGTAGGTAAAAATTGGTGAAGAATGATTACTAAGGCCTGAGCGCTAGGCGTTATTGGTCTTTGCATTCCTGTCGGAGTAGTCGTCATCATAACATATGCAATGATATAACGCCATTTTTTCGTTCCGCGCGCGCGTTATTTTGGTGCACTCGTGCATCGGATTACCTAAAACTGATTTAAATAAGCGACGGAGACATCGAATACAGATATTTTGACTGTATTTAAGGTACTAATCGTGGGCGGCGTGGGTTGCAACGAGCGTCTCCAAGAGATGATGGGGGTGATGTGCGTGGAGCGCGGCGCGGCGGTGTACGCGACCGACGAGCGGTTCTGCATCGACAACGGCGTCATGATCGCGCACGCCGGTGCACTCGCCTTCGCGGCCGGCGCGCGAATGGACTTCAAGGACGCGAGCATCACGCAGCGGTACCGCACGGATGACGTGCTCGTCACTTGGCGCCAGGATTGATTATACGGCAGATTTTAATGGTGGTCTATTTGTCTTTGTTATGTTCCTTCTTTAGGTGCGTACGTAAATAGTTGGCTTGCGATTTTCAACTGTTTTTCATTTCATAATGACGGTTATTGTTGGAAATCTGAAAATGGTTTAATATTACTTATTCCAGGATTTTCTTCCATTATTGGCTAAGGCAAGTGTTAAGTTTTCGATTTAAGAATTTGTTTTGTTTCATAATCATAGGGTTACTGGATGTAGCCGATTTATGATTTTAGTCAGTTTAGATTTTAAAGAATAAAATAGAATTGTCTATCTATTTAAGGCGTTTACTCCTTGGTACTTTTGGTAGCGTCTCTGTAGCTAGTTAAATGGCGATACAATTCCCTATTTAATGGACGTGCGATTGTTAAAGGAAATAAAGTAGCAGTATCAGTTTTAACGAACACCTATATATGTGTATTAAATATAATGCATGGTGCATAGAGTCACGATTGATAATAAAGCAGGTTTGAAGCCAGATATTCTTTGGAATTCATTTTCGACGTCGCGTCAGATGTAGTGCCATCGTGTAACGTTTGTGCTCTAGTGATTTTTTGTTTATTATTTTCATTATTTTTAGTTGCATAAGTATAAATAACTTTCATAAATATTATCGATGATGACTAGAAGTGCTGAGCACGTGGCAGCATGATTGATAGTAAAATGGATTCTAGTATTTGTGTCTATTATACTATTTTTAATGCGGATGCGCAAATTATTTGGTTTTCACTTTATAAGGGTTTTTTTTATAATAGTTATTTTAGTCATATTTTTTTACAGGTTAACGCTTGATTTGGTCTAATCGAGTTGTCGTTGGATGAAGCTGTAGCTTACCATTTTAGTCTTCTTGATTATATAAGGAAATTATTGGATAACATTTATTATGTAGAGTAGATTGATTGTCAATGTCGTATTTCCATTTAAATCTACCTAATCGGAAATATCAATTTTGTGCTTCTTAGATTTATTGTTAGTGTTATTTCGATATTAGCTCGACTACAATATTTTAACATTATATATAAAAACTGGTATAGCTCTTTACCGTTTAAGTATATCCCAAAAGAAGCTACAAATTAAATGTAAAATTTTATATTATGTTTATCGTATTATAGCTTATAAAAATTCCAGTTCAAAAAATTCCTTCAGACAATTTTATTCGTGTAGAACAAATATTTTGTAGTAAAACTTGTTCTAATTACAAATATAAGGTAAATCGTTGCGATCTAGTTAATAGTCTTTAATATTATTCGAAAACCAAGGATAAATTTAAATTAAACATCAAATATGATTTATCGATTACGAGTAGAATGATACAAGAATTAGTTTAAACAAGTTTCCATAATGTGCCAAAGCCGGTAATATTGTACGACCTTCGCTTCGCTAACTAAAAAGATTCTGTTAAAAATATATAATAGCAATGTTAAATGTAGTAAAATATTATCAATATATTTTACTAAACAATTTTTAAATTAACTATCGTTATATAAATAGTTCAGTATCTTTGGTTTTGTTTGTCAAGACTTTATTTTTTTATTAATAAATTCATTAATCTAATATGTATCTACTAGTTATAACTATTCAAAAAGTCCCCATTAATATGTAGTAATGTTACTATAGAGATTGTATGTTGTTAATCAAATTTTAAATTGATAAAAAAGATAATTAAAAAACATACTAAAACATTTTGTGTAAATATCAATTTCAGAATATAAGTAGTTTTAAGTAAGTACCATCTTTATTTAAAAAAATATTTTGGTTTTGTATAGAATCAAAAAACAAATGAGTATATTGCATATGCATTGGTATCACTGAAAACTAAGTCGAAACGTTCTGTGTAATATAATATATAAAACTTAGAAAAAGTGTCTTTACCTGCAATGAGCACATAAATCATTTCTTTTTAAGTGACGGCAAATTGTTTGAGATCTTTGTAATGTAAATTAAATTCGATTTGTTTATTCCGAATATTGTATTTATCCTGCCAAGATGTTACATTAAAAACAAAATAAACAACAATTTAAACTAACAATTATAATAGTTGTTCTAAACAAAGTACATTTCAATTGAAACAAAGGTCCATACACATAACAATAACACTCTAGAAACAAAAAAAAAATAACATTATCATTGAATTACATGCAATAAATGTAAAGTTAAATGTTCTATCACACATAAGGCATGGAGTACTTCATTTGGTAAAACTTAACAATTACAAATATTAATTTTAAGGTGCCTACAAATTTGCTTTACTTGGAATACAAAACAATGGTCAAATATAATGTTACAATGGATATTTCCTTTAAATTTTGTATGTACATTTTAGTACGCAATTTGATTTAATTGAACAAACCTTTTTTATCTAATTACATTGGAAATCAGACCTGACGCCCCAAAGTACCTATCAATTTTCTTCACAGCTGTTTCGCAATATTCATTGTAGTAAATGCAACAAAAGTACAATCTTACAAAGACCATCTGTGCTTAATTTTTATTAATACGGTAGATGACTTACAATTTAGCACTATTGAGTGCTATTAAAAATAACTAATTTGTAGGCACATTCCTTTAAAGTTAAATGTAGAATATATTATTATATCATATTAAATATACGAATAGAAATGCAAAAGCTCTCGACAACAGCAAAATTGTTTCATTTCACTTAAAAACTATTGCATATTAATTATTATATTATTGTATAATTATTGCTGGGTACAATCACTAACGGGCTAGTATTTATCAAAATGTCTTTAAATCCTATCAAGTATAATAAAAATTGCAAACATCCCTCAATATTTAAAATTCCTTCAAGTCAATAAAAACATTTATCTAGTGGAAATCTTAGCATATATAAAATATACAGAAAGCGCTTTAAAATTGTAATAAAAATTTTGATATAGTATAAAATAAAACGGAAAACGCAAAATTTAAGGCGTGAATTCTGTATAAATTTTATACCTAAAATCCTAAATATTGGCTTTAAAACAATTATAATACCACGCAAAAAACGCTAAGTTTCATAGAAGATCTATATTTTGGGTACGTCATTTACGAAACTATTTAAATGTAAACACATATTATGGAAGTGAATTTCGATCTCCCAGATTTTCCCAAAGATTCGATTTTTCGGAATTATTATTATTTCGTTACTCGTAAAGTATAACACCGTGAAACCCATACATATCTGGAATTCCTATTGTGTCTAAATATGCATAAAGGCTACCAATCAACACTTACCCAGCATGGTGGACTTTTTTATTCCGAGGCTCGTGCCCATCAGTGGGACAGTCATGAAACGATGATGTAACATGAAGCGGGAATGTTATTTGACACATTCTTACAATTTAAGTATAACTAGCATGGTCATATAGTTTTTATCCTAACGCTTCTGTTATAGGACCAATTCACATTGATACCTTACTACAAATAATAAGATATGTAAATAAAAAAAGAAGGTATTGTTTTCATGAAAAATATATAAGCTGCAGTAGTACTTAACATTAGTTGGACTACATATCTCTCTACTATTGCTGTAATATAAGTAAATTATATGATAGCTATATTAACACTTTGATTTAAAAAGAGGTCGAAATTGCATGAGTTACTAACACCAAATAGAGGCCTATAAATAATTGTATTATTTACACAATAGATGTAGGTCTAGCAGAGCTCTGAGGTCGGTAAATTTTGTAATTTACATAATTCCATTTAGTATTAAAATTATTTATTTTCCTGTTATTAAATATTAGTTATCCACAAAAAATAATGCGCAAGACTTAATCATATTAATTGTTAAAATTGATATTTGATATTTATGTACAAAATAGTTATTTTTGATCAATTCTCTTCCATGAAAATTTCAGTCATTTTGTTCTTATAGATGGTTTGAAAGTATATAGTTTAAAAAATTGGTCGTTATATGTTGCCGAATTTATTATTTAGTTTACCTCCTGGCCGCTTCGAATAATGAAGGACATCTAACTCTGCTATATTTAGATGTAACATCATGGATCCTACTACACTTGAGTACTACTTAGGGTAAGACTACACAAAGATCTGAGCATAACTGTGATACGACATAAATGGTATTATTAACTATTTTTCTATAGGCTTAACCGATCAACCATAAACTTCGAATCATTACAATTACAACACAAAATCAATGTGAACTGACCCTTAGCAATTAACATTTCAATTATGCATATGACACGCCACCTAGGGCTGTCATCTGTGGAATATGTAAGCATTACAAAAAACATTATATCATAGATTATATAGAACCCAAGACAGTGACAACTAGTAAGTATTTATTTTTGTAACGAAATTGCTTATTTGAAATTTTACTAAACCACCAGAAATCTGAACAGAAAAAAAGTTTATCAAAAAACAGAGAATTCTAGATTAGTAATGACAGCCCTAATCCTATCATCAATGGGAGATTATATGATTACCGTGGAGTCTCAACATATCCTTCTAACTACAGGTCTGGTCTGTTCATATATCTAGACATTAAATAGTTAATCAAATTCATTGAACTAAACAAGGACAATGCCACATATTATAGTCAATTTAGGTTGGCAAAGAGATGTCACATAAATAGAAAATTAAAAAATACATTAATTGTTTTCAATGTACTATTTTTTCATGCAAACTTTACGGGTCTTTCTTCTCCAAAATCCATTCCATTTTTATCAATCCCGTGTCCTGCATTAGCTATACAGAATATATTACAATTTAAATAGTACACTTATTGTTATATGTCAACTGCGGCGCCACGGTAGTCATAGATCTACCCTTCGTTATTTTGCATTACAATATCCAACACATCTTTCGCTTAAATTGTTTTATACATAGTTCAGTTTCGAAAAATATACTTCCCCGTTCCTCATAACCCGTCAGTGCCGTGAAGTCCTGTGTACATGAGGATCCATGTGACCTGCACAAAATGAAAGTTTATTTGGATGTATCTACTAAACACATTCTAAAGTTATTTAGTTCATTTTATTGTCACTTTTGAGCCCAAAAAACGCATGAAGTATGGGTCATAAAAGCGTTACTGTGTCTTTCAAATCAGAATTTAACAGCTTTACACCGACGCGTTACATTTGAAGTCGTAAAATATAATTATGATAATTTAAATGTAATAAACACCAATAGTACATAAAATACAAAAAAAAAGTTAGTGAAAAAAGTGCCTTATGTATCTAAAATATTGCACCCCCTACAAGATTCTGCTATTTCTATAATCTTTCTGCGCCCTAAAATGTCGCGCATGGCGTAAGCACATGAATTTATATTTTGATTTTGAGCCCCCCCCCTCTCCTAATCCTGGGAACCACCAAAGCTAATTGGCTTTATTAACTTTATTGGTATTGTACGGGCATCACAAACCTAATTGTCTTTTAGATGTGCTTATTGCATAAATAAAATGAACATCAAACTAGTTTTACATATTAAAAACAAACCTGACTGGTTATAGGCATTTGAATTATTTTATAGTTTTACCTCAAAAGAATTCAATAACGTGTTTTTTCAAGACCATTGTAATCAAATTTACATAAATAGTGTGACATTTAAAATTTAAATTATAACAATATACTCAACATTGGTGTGTCACATAACGTCCTAAGAAATCAAATAAATTGAGAACAATGGGTGGATATCATATAATTACCTACACAATATCAAACCTACCTTGCTATATAAAATTGAGACAGCTGATAATATTACAGATATTAACATTCTTAAAATGCATTCAAACGAAACATAACTTTTATAGATGTCTATTCAAAAAATTGTGAAACAGTCAACAAGACTTTCAAACTGGTATATCTTATTGTCATCAACCCATAAGTTTCTCATTGCTGAGCACAGGTCTCCTCTCACAATAAGAGTGGGTTAGGCCATAATCCAAAGTGCTGGTAAAGTGCAGATTGGTAGATATCACAAACCTTGTAGCACTGTTTTCTTTAAGAATTCTCAGGCTTTATAAGTTTCCTCGTGATATTATCCCATATCATTAAAGCAAGTGATAATAATTTTGCATACAAATGTTCAAAAATCAGAGGTGTATGCCTGGGATTCGAAACACAAACCCCCTGATAGGGAGGCCAAGTTAATACCACTAGACAATGTCTTATACACCATAGCCTACTTTTTTTAATACTCTATTCTACTTTTTCTATAGCCTGTTAATTACATGTAATAATTGTATTTGTGGTATGTTAAACATATGTATTTATATACTGTTAATAAGCAACATATTTCAATTTTAATGATCATTTCACTAGATTTCTACTATTGAATTAAACAACTCAGCAATTTTAAAATATCCTGACAATAATAACACAAATGCATTTTTAAGCTATAATCAAATAGAAAAAAAATTGTAGGTCTTACCAAAAACCCTGCAAATGAAGTCATAAATCCCTCTTTAGTAAGCTCCCAAACACCACCATACTCCTCCTCATCAATACCTTGGAAATTGTACATGTAGAAATATATTACTGCCGCATTTACAGTCACAAACCTGAAAAATAAACATGCATAGTCATCAATACATTATGTTTTTAGTTTCAGTGAAAGCCTGAATAAAGTGTAAATTTGGTCTGGGAATGTAATATTAAAAACACAAGACACATTTTAATTGAGAGTAAAGATAAGATGGGGGAATATACAATATTCAACTACAATAATTTAGAATTGAATTAAATATATTTTTTTGTTATTTCTTATTGAAAAAAATTAAGTATTCAAAGAAAATCGATGCAATATTGATATATAAACTTATTAAACGTTAACACTTACAGTAAAAGCCCTAAAAATCCTTTCAATGGTAACACACCCCATAAGAGGCCTAAAATAATACCCATTGCTTGTCGCATCCAGTAGATAACATCTAAAAATTCATCCTGAAAGAGCATTTTAACTAATTTAGAAAATCTAGGTAAGAACATAAATCACATAGGACTAACTGAGGTCTGTCACAGACTCGTTACTACATCTGAGCACCACCACCACTTTTAATTATATTCTTTAATTAACTGCATTTATTGACTAGAAGTAGCAAACAAGCATGCAGCCCACCTCAGAGTATGTTGGCACTGCCGTCTATGGACATCCATAGTCAACATCAGATAAGATTAGATTCCTAACCCAAAAAGTAAGGTTGGTCATATCCAAAGCTTTGCATATGACACTTTGTAGTTCGACTCCAGCAGCACCACCGCCAAACTTATTTCTGCCTAATAACAGCAGTGTTAAGCGCTGCTGTCTTCTGGTTTGAAGGGTGTGGTA
>DWRA01003447.1:0-12119 GCA_018250295.1 Spathilepia clonius | reverse complement strand
CTGCTAAACCAAGATACGATACATCGTAAAGATTTGTATTGGACAATATGTTTCCAGATTTGGCAATGGTTTCGCAAAACATGACGCAGCATGACTGTTGCTTTAATAAAGTAAGTGCTCGACCTTCAACCCTGTTTGATTAGCAACCCTCTTGTAGGAATATATCATTCTATTGCTAAATCGAGTGTTATCAAAATTCTTCTTAATAAATATTTTTGGAAGTTGTTTATGTAGTATATCGTGAATAAATATTCCTAAGCTATTTCCGTGAAGTACGAATTATACATAAAAATAGTTATATTTTTCAGTTTCGTAGTGGAATAGTGAAAAATATTTTGTTCTCGATGTGTTTTTCTGTCTATCTGTATATTACAACTTTTTTATTAAATATTATTGGTACAATCTAAATGAAAAGAAGGTACATAGGTATATTTTAACCGCTATCGAATAGTAAATTAAAATTACGAAAATCGATAAGTAAGATAACACTTCCTAAATATTACTGAAATATAATAACAAGTGAATTAAGTAAAAAAGGCTGCCATAACACACCTTAAAACTCAGACCACTGTAAAGGAAACACAGCTACTATAAGGCTGAAATATATTACAACACCGTCACTGAATCACGTGACTGCAGCCCTTTTTATTTCCACTGCTGGAAATGAGCTCCAACGCAGAAAAAAATAGATAAGATAGATGATTTCCTATAAACGATCGTTTTAACTTAACAACGTATCTTAAAATTTACCATAAAAGTGAGCTGTATAAATATCTAAGCGTACTATTCATTTTGGCACTAAAGCCAAACGGCATAACCTTTGATTTGGCAATTTGGCCTCAAGAGCTCTTTGATCAGCAGCTAACTACTCTCGATTGATTGCTAGAGTTGAGATTTTGATTTGAGATAGATACAGACTAGACTCTTCAATTACGTTAATTTGCGGTGTCTAGTCAAAGTGTTATCTCCTTACTACATAAAAGTATTGATTTGTGAGGTAGCAGTAGTAAGTTTTTTATAGTACAAAAGTAGCAAACGAGCATGCAGTCCACCTAAAGGTACGTGGCTACTGGTTCATCTGGCCCATCGACATCCGTCCATCTGACAACTCCAGATAAGGTCAGATTTCTTCCTAAGATTGGATATAAATGCGTTGTTACTCTCCAAAGACTAATTCAGAACACCTTGGATAAATATATCTTTCTTACCACTCCCTTCAAACTAGAATACAGCAGCGCTTAGTACCTAGTATTGCAATAGTAGAGAAATAGGTGTGCCGGCGGTGCCTTAGGAGTCAAACCACAAACGGTTAGTGACGTTAATCTTGTATTGTTAATATCGAATAGTAATTATTTATGCTTCCTTAATTATTAGGTGTCTTATATTTTAAATAAACATATCAGTCTCTTGATGAAGTTAACTACAATAATAGTACTATTTCAGTCTTTTACTCGCCAAATAGTATAAAAAAGAATAAAGGATGATTTATTGCGGCCGTAGTACAATAAAATAGGATATTATATCTTTAAACCACTAGTTTTCCACAATTATCTGTGCATAACAATTTATACAACGCTTTAGTTCCATTTCAAATTGTACAAAAGTATACAATTCCATTCAATTCCGCCCCATCCCGGTTAGAATACGGTGAAGTGGTCAAACAACAGGACGGGGCACGCACAGAGGGCTTAGAAAATAAATGCAGAACACAATAGGCAGCGCTAGGATGCTGATGTTGTTGGTAAAACTAGGACAAGATTTATTTGTGTCGAGATCATAGTACTGGTTAGAGCAGTTTCGGTTCAAATTTTTTTCGAAAATATGGGTGTATTAGCAGTATGTTATAACATGCATAACTAGGAGTTAAGTAAAAAAATTCTGAAAGGAGTTTGATTTCCACTAATGTGCTCTTGGCCATAATTGTGAACAAAGGCCTGAATTTTGTTTATAAAAAGAAAAGTAGGGTATTAATATGTTGCTGCTAAGAGTACAAGAGTCGGTCCATCATCTATGATACCAAGAATTTTAGTGCTGAGCCTACGAGTGTCTTATTTTTTTATTAAATTGTAAGCCTCTATATTTATTTACGTAACACTAAAATACAAATTTCGTACATCAAAATGCTGCATATATAATTAACTTTGCTACAAAATAAGAATGGAGCACGAAGTAATCATGAAACCAATTGCATTCTGTTCCAATTTCCGAGCAAGAGTCATAGGACTGAAGTAATTACTATAGTAACGGCGCGTCCTCAGGACGCCGCACTTGTGTGGCTTTCGTCCTGGTTTCAGTAGCTATTCCCCAGTTATGTAACTGGCTACTTTTTATAAAATTGACTTGAAATAAGCTTGTAGTTTGTTGTCAACCCATTATTGTCTCACTGCTGGGCACGGGTCTCTTCTCAAAGTGAGAGGTGTTCAGGCCATAGCCAAGTACTCACTAAATCACATGATGGTAAATGGTCTATAGACATCTACAATCATTCCAAATAAAAATAAAATCCATCTTGAGCTTGGAAACAGACGTGTTGCGACTCTTGCTGACTATGTTATAACATATATTCTAAAAAGACACCTTTCTAAGAAGAAGGCTTTAATATTTTGGTATCAAAATTACGCTTACATTACAATTTAATCCGTTCATTTTTTTTGAAAAGCCTCAATCAGTGTGGGTTTGCCTAGATTTACAAAGAAGTAGAAGTTACTATTAGTTACATAGAAATAATGAATTCTTTTATAAATCCTATTTTTAGGAATTTTACTCTCCCCGAACTGACGACGACCTGGAGAATACTTCACCACGTCGCTCCAATGCAAATAAGTGAAAATCAACTTTACATTTTACCAAAGTACTATACAGTATATTTCCTACTGTTCCAGTTTGCAGCTTAATTACCGACATAAGCATTCGTTTAAGCCCTTAAGAGGACAACGCACTTTTCGCGCTCACGGGCTATTGCTGTATGCGATAGCCTAGTTAGCGTTTTTTTTCTTTCGTCATGAAAAACCAGCTATGTGCGAGTCGGCCTCGTGCAATTAGCTTAATGTTTATGTACGGTTGTACTTTTTAATGTCAGGGAGTAATATTCCCTGAAATAAGTTATATACGTACTAGTATAGTTAATATGTACTTTATAAGTTACATATAATTTTTAAGAAATAATTAATTTATTATTTGTAACGTGTACGGCGATTTTAAAAATCTCACTACAAAGTATCTATTTTACTTTCTTACAATTTGAAGTCTAACATTGGAATGATTTGTTTTTAAGAAATGTGTAATGATCGGTGAATGAACTAACTACCATCTGTTTCTGTTCACGAATTACTATCTTGTGACGTCACCAAACATGCTCCTATGTCTTTGTATGTCAAAGCGTCGTAAAGATATCAACACTTCGAAGTATCTGTACTTCAATCAATCGAGCACCACTAACGTTACGGTCTTCAAACACTCGAGTTCAGATAGTTCCATAGATAACCGAATAGACTATTAAGGTAAGAATTTAATTACCCATAGGGCTCCTCTTCCGATAACAGATGATATCTCACGGAGGACTACTACATAGTAGATAAAATATTGCACAATTATTATGCTATATGCGCGGTAGGTGCAAATTTATTTTGTGATCGTCGATTATTTTGCCGCTAAACAGCAACAATAGTATAATTTGCTGTTGGGCTGTAATTGTCAAGCTTTACAGCACTCTCTAACCAAGTTCAGATTACTATGTGTGTAAGCATCAAATTTCTATCTTTATTGGGCTAAAATTAGATATAATAATTTATAAACAACGGACGGAAGATGACCTGAGGAAATTAATGATAGATGTGTTCTTACCCCTAAGACTTCAGTTAAAACCTTCAAATTTCTTCTTGTCACCACGTTTCATTTATACGCTAGAACTAAACATTTTGGTAGTGCCGCAGATAAACTGCAGTAGGTTTTGCTTTATTGAAGTAATTATTGTAAAAATAGTATCATTATTAAAGACCTATTATAAGTCATTTAATAATATTAAAGTATCAAATAGTTTTCGCAACTTGATATTGCTATAGTTTCTATGAAAAATGCTTTTGTTTGTGAACCCGCTTCGAGTTTCAATAACTTTCTGCAGCCTAGTTCACGTACGACCTAATATTATTTAACATACAGAAATAAAACAGCTTTCAAAATGAAATTTGCGACTTACTCGTATAAAAAGTATTTTTACTATACACGTACACATTAAGTTTGTGAAATAATGACGTATATTATTTAATCTAATAGTCCTGAGATAATGCCTAAAATCGAAAATACTGTTTTTTACTATATCGAATCAGCAAATCAGCGTTCGGTCAACCTAATAGTAACTGCTCACTCTTGACAATAGACAGGATATTATTATGTCCATGTAAAACAGAGGCTCTATATGGATTCGATCACAGATCGGTTGCCACTCCCGAGGACTACGATTGTTACCCCGTATAGGAGTCAATCGGCATACACTGAAATTCAAGAACTGCTTCAAAATAGTAATAGGTGTGGCGATGTTACCTGCCCAGCCGAAAGTTGCTTCTCCATCTTACCAAACAATGCGTTCTACCAAAAATTGAACTTTGCAAATTCGTCGAATTACGAAAATGCTCGTACATCGCTATGTCTGGAAACTGATTTGCTACTCGAATTGCCACCAGGGTGAATAAAAAGAGATCATGTTTTATAATAGAAGAATAATAAGACGTAATTATTTTATGTATACCAACAAGAGTATTCTTTTTTACAATGTTCTCTACAGATCGCTCCTCAGAACTGGAGAAGACGTGACGCATACTCCAGAACACTGCTAAGCTGGAATATATAATAGTAAAAACAGTTTAGATTGAACGGAGAGCTATCACCGTCACATCTAGTTTGAGCGAAAAGCAGCTCCTACGTTTATGGTATGAGGCAACTATCTTAGTCCTCTGGAGTGACAACGCATCTGTAATCGACTTCGGATAGAATTTCTATTTTATATGAAGTTGATTGTAGATTTCCATGGGCGGAAAATACCACTTAACAATCTCATAAAAATAATTGTGAAATGGCGAATCAAATAAAGCAGAAATAAGAGCACTTGCAATTATTCTCATTTATTCTTGTTTTGCTACCACCGAAAAGATCCAGCGCGAAAATCAGCGAACCGCCTGGTCGCTTAACGTTAGGAAAATAGTAAAATTAGTGATAATAGCAAAAAGTAAATAAATTAAAGAAGCTTACGCCGTCAATAGTTATCCAAACCGATTAATTCAATTTGCTTCTTGAAGCTTAATAAGTTTATGGTGATAATTATACTATAATTAATCTTAATTTACCCATCTATGCGACATATGCAAATAATATATCTTTATAAAAATGTTTCAATAGTTTTTTTCAAGATTTAGGTATTATCAATGTATCATTTTATATGATGAAAGTAGCAAATCATGAACACGTACAATTGACCACAGATACATTATTCGTACCTACCTGCCTACGGTGGTACGGACACGTGTTACTAACACTGAGGACTATGTTAGAATTTCTCGGATTAATTATGTCTTACATATCACACCATTTAAACCAAACCAGAATACTGCAGTGCTTACTGATATTGTTAGGCAGAAAAAGGTGTGGCGGTGGTGCCCGCGCAGTAGAACCACAACCGGTTCTACCTACTTTTATATTTGCGTTTCTATTTTTTTTTTTAATTATAATAACTCACACTTATTAGTTTGTCATTACGAGATAGATACATTACGTAATTAAAATAACTAAGACAATGTACCTGTTATTGGTTATTAGAAAAAAATGTACTCAAAGTAAGGGCGGTAACTGTAGATATTTAAGATTAAAAAAAACATTTGTAAAACGGTTTTTAAGTTTTGATTTCTAAAATAAATAAAAACATCGAAGTAAAAAATTACGAATTTACATTCGTAAGCCGATATTTATTGAGTTACAAAAAAATTGTTAAAGTAGGTAAGTTAAGTGCGTAATCGCGCGTTTCTGAAGTTACTTATGTACTTTTCTTCAGGTGTTTATCAGTAAAACTGCGCAACGTAGTATGTATAAATAAGAGAATTTTTTACATATTGAATATACTATTACTTATTAAATATACGAATATAACTTACTATTTTTTGCTCAAATGCCGTAGTTTAACTAAGGTCTTTAAATAAAATATACTGACGAAGTAGTCCGATAATAGCAGCACCGTGATCTGCTTCTTGCGATTAAAAATAAAAAATACATATTTTGTTAATATTTTTTTTTTACTTATTAACAAATTTTATGCAATAAAAACGCACTTACCAACCGAATCCGTACATCGGAACAACACTGAAACTCCAACAAGAACAGTGAGCATGGAACACATCATCACCGCTGTATCACTGCACGATATACATCCCGAGTCACTAAGAAACTTAGCTTGAGCGCGTCATGTCATGTTCTGAAGTTCGAAATTCGAATTTCGTGCACAAAATGGCGGGCGGCCGGCGCGCGGGCGGTTAGCAACTGTCTGTGGGTACTTCGGAAGCTGGGAAGCGGTGTTCGCGCACGCGTCGTGTTTCTTTGGGAATTTGGGAACTTGGGAATAGTTTCCTGGCGATCCGTGGTGCTTTGGTCAGTCCTTCTTAGTGCTGAAGTTTCAGGTTCGAGTTGACTGTGATCAAACAGAAGCGACTAACGTCTACACTTCATTTTTCTTTTGGTACTTCTTTGACACGTATGGTTCAGAGAGTCCTAGTTTTGAATTATGAGTGTGAATATGAACGTAATACGTAAACGGGTATTCCGTGGAGATTATTAATTATTTATTGATAATCAGTATTTTGTCAAATTAGATTTAGAATTAGAATTAGAAAACTGATAGACCACCATAAATTGCATTTGAGTAGTGTGGTAGAGTATGTCTGTCTAATTGTGGGGGGAGACCCGTGGTTTGTGCCATTGTGGACACCTTGAAGCTACTTCAAAACGCCTCAGTGTTCAATTAATACAGACTATTAACTTAGATATTTCAGAGTATTAAATATTGTTTGGTAATCCTAAAATGTATATTTATTACCTAGCGAGTACATCTCTAAAAACAAAGCTCACGTGACGTCATTTGTCGCTGTAATTGCCACGCTCCGCTCACTCTAATTCCAGTAATTACTAGATCGCTACTGCATTTTATATTATACTAATTGTGCCTTATTTGTAACCCGCAAATTTATTTTTACTCGATTTTCCCTTGATATTGTTCACAAAGTTTTAAACACAAGGGCTTAAGTATTTATTCCCTTTATGAGGGATTGATTGGTATCTTGATACATTAAAATATATTTTTTATAAAACCTACTGTTAAGAATCCTGTCCCGTACCGTTCCATTCCTTTCCATGTGTTCCATCTTCACTGTTAAGTTCCATTGTGTACTAAAATATACTAAAAATAGTCATAAAAGTAGTCGTATACATAGCGTTATAGAGTGAATATGGATTAAATCGAGACCATAGCTTTACCGTGGCGTTGAATAGCTGCCGTAACTGCGTGAAAAAGGACGATAAACATTTTCATTGACTCTCCGCGTTTGTCATGATCTATACTATAAAGGGATAAGTTTATCTCGCATTTCACTGAATTGATTTTATTCGAGCAAATAAAACTAGTTGAGGTTGACTTCCAGCAGACAATTAAAAATTTTTACAGATGTTGTTTGAAAAATATTTGGTGTTTAGAAACTTGTAAAAACAATTTAGAATAGATAGTTTTATCTATTTAGTTCTATCTATTTATTACAATTTTATCATAGCGTATACAATAAATTGGCATTTTATGTACTTGGCATTTAATGTAGCTCTACCCCAACGAACCCCAAAAAAAGATTAAAATCCTACTTAAGATATTCCTTAGATGCACTAGTACTAAGTTGTCTTATTAGACTTAAATTGGAATTATCCGAGTGAACGTCGCTATGTTACCATATCTCTCCATCAAAGTTGGACGTAGAACACCTAATATCACATTATTAATACAAAGCAGAAATAGGCACAGCGGTAGTGGTTCCAGTTGAACCATGATGTGTCCTAACTTAATAATTCAATACGTGGAATACTTGGTTTAAAGAAAGGTGAACGTTGCGCTGCGTCGCTCACCTTAGTCCTCAGGAGTAGGAACGCATCTATAAAAGGCTTAGCTAAAGCCGTTGAAAATGGTTATAGATGTCCATGGGCACTAATGGCAACTTAATATTAGACGAACCTCATTTTCGTTTGCTACTTCAATCTTATAAATAAACGTAAACACAGCAAAATAGCGCATTGTTATTAAATAAAACCTTCCCATTGGTACATAGGAGAATAATAAATCAAACTGGATATTTTACAATCTGCAAGAATATAAATCGAAAGCTCATCCATCACTCGTGGTCACTGGCACGTCGTAACTTGCAAATCGGTCTTTAAAGAACATTTAAACGTTGATAAACTCTCGCTGAGGTTTTAATGGCGACGATCTGTTTATGAGGACTTTAACCCGACGTTATGATAATGCGATGTACCTGTAATATGTTTTGCATAACATTGCTTAAAATCATTTCAATAAAGCATATAGGTTTGTAATATTCATCTAATGACATTTTAATGCGTATTTGAAAAATAAGTAGTTAAAATAAAATCATTAAAGTTTTGTAAAAACGATACAATCTACTTAAATGAGTTGGTGGCTTTATTCTTTCAAGCGAGATTGTGTCCGCATGCGGGTTTGGTACACCTGCTTAGGTACCACTTGTATCCTATCGTCACATATAAGTCCAAGAGGGTACGCAAAGACCGTAGCCAATTCATACTTGCGTGTAGAAATAATTTTATTTTTGTGGCAACCAAGATTGCAATAAAATTTACACACGTATTTGCGACATATGTAGTGTTGTTTGATAGCTACTGATTGTAATATGGATATTGTTTTAAATTGTGTAAAAAAATAAAAGACGAAATGTTTTATAACAATATTTAAGACTGCACGAAGATGGTTGAATGAATCCGCATTCCTCTACAAGCTAGCAAATAGTTAACTGAAAGTAAGTGACTCATGATCTCACGTATTTTCAAAATTATTTCACTTAATTTTATTTTTTGGACTTACTGTCTGTAAACTTGTCTTAAACATACCGATATGGGACCGGTAATCTTTGCACCATTTTCATCTGGCTATTGTATTGCGGTAACAAACATACAACTAAGCAAAGTGTTGCGAAGAGTTTTTATTTCTAGGGAAGGCTTTTACAGTAGACCTTAACTTAAAAGGGCAGATTTATAGAAAACCGAAAGTATACCCTACTATTGTATAGTTAATGATAGCTTAGCCATATACACAAACATTATATAATCGGCGATGAAACCTAGATCCTTTGTATCTAAAGTTAAAATAATATTTTGTTGTTGGACATCGCTTATCGCATCGCCCTTGCAGTGAAACACGTCGATAAGTTATGTACATACATTAGCTTCATCAGATCGGTTTGCTAAACATCATCAATCAAGCTCCTCGCTGCAAATAGCCAAGGGTTTGTGAGCTATCTAAGCCATTAGGAGTACTACAAACAACATTTAGATTTGAACGAAGTGAAAGATATAACTTGAAGCGTGTTTTATACAATACTTAAGAAGTTAATATATGTATTTAAAATATACAAAAACAAGAATAAACCGTAGCAGTTAAATACATTACGAAAATATGTCAGACATTGTCTCAGCCTCGTCGGAAGTCAAATAGTAAATGTACCTGCATTTCGTTTATAACATAGAAATGAGTATATTATTTGCAAATAGTATGCATTTTATTCCGATACATAGCCTAGGCTATTACGACTAACAATTTTAGTTCATGCCGGAAAAATCGCCGCGGGAACGTTACGCAATGGTGGAAATACATTGTAGCATCCAAAATTTATTCTGTACTAAAAAAAATCGACTTTTGAAAACCTCAATTTAGAACACCACGCGGGCAACAGGAACAGCTAGGGATTAATATAAATGTGTGTAAGAGAAAAATCATAGATCGGAACAAGTCATCAAAATGTTGGACGCCGTCAGAAGTTGGATGGGTACCTAGAGACTATGGCTAGAGACAACATAACGCACTTTCATGCTTCGGATGGCACACAATTTAAATCGTGGGTCGCAGTTTTATAATTCGATAACAAGCCTTATGAGTGACTTGAAAACACGAATAAGAGTTAGCCAATTACATTTTCTACTTCTACTAGGAACATCAAAGGTAGCGGCAATAAGACAACTGAAGTTCAAAAACGGTTACTTGTAATACTAAAATAGGCTTATTAGGTTATCGTTGAACATGCCTCTTACATTTAAATGGAAACAAATGGCAGAGGCAATGCAATTTGCCGCTGAAGACGCCGCAGGCTTTGTTCAAAGTGCAGAAATAAAACAAGCGCGTCGCTACTGAGTTGTTTGCGAGAATAAAATGCGGGGAAAGTGTTTCTCTAATATTTTATTCCATGGAAATTTTAGTGGCACGCTATTTGAGATACGTAACCGTTTTCTCAAGATCGTTTACAACCAAGGTTAATAGTTTACATGTTATGTTCACGTTTACGTTTTTAATTAGACGTCATTTGTTGACTATTTCATAAATTGAGTCAGAGTGCACTTGGTAAGTGGCTGAACAGTTTTGGATGAATCTTTCACGAAAAGGTGAAATATTGACGTGAGATTTTTCAAGATTATATAGATTTTCGACATAAAGCTACCGACAGAAGCTCATTAAATATTCTCTTATTCGGTATCAAGATGTTTGTACTTTGTATTTGTTTTCTTTCGTTGTTTACTAAAGCAGAACTCCAAAATTAAACAACTAGCTTTATCTTTGTGTCTCTTGATCCAGTATAACTTTGCTTTGTCTTGTAACCATTTTAGAGTCCCGTACTTAAATTGCAAAATTCGGAACGCTTATATGCTAGTCATTTCTATCTGCGTAGATAGATATGACAAATTATACGGATAAACGGGTGTCTATCCGTTTGAGAAAGGCTAATATATACAAACTTATTTTGCCATACAACGAATATTCAATTCATTACGATACCGTTTGGGCGCGTTTCCCAACATGTATTGTACTACGCATTCTTTGTTATAAGGTTTAATAAAATCAAATAAAGAATAAAGTAGTGTTTTGAATAAACACTTTGGCATTCAAGTTTCAAAGTTCAATGCTCCCAATGTTGTTGAGTTGAACCGCGAACGAAACATCGCTAAGACATTACACTGATGTGCTGATTCACTCAGCATAATCCAAGCTTAGTATCAATGACGTCACAACACTACGATGGGGACTGAATTTCGTAATTTTAGTACATTTTCTATGCTTATTACCTAACTAACCTGAATAAATACATATTAAATATTTCAAATGTAGTAGAACTCTTTGTGGTTCGACTCTTTTGGTATCGCTGCCAAAACTGTTTCTACCTGGTGAGAGCAGTGATAAGCGCTGTTGTGTTGTGGTTTAAAAAATAGGGTAAGTAAGACAAGACGTTCGAATTTACTTCTAACAAGTAAATTTTTAAATTTACGTAAAGCTTTTTGAACTATACATATCTATAGTTGTATTCATATTGGTTATGTAAGTGAACTCCGAGTAAACATTACGACCAGCCTTACGAGAAATAGGGTGTCAAAATTCTCTCCAACCGATATTATTCATGTATTCATAGTTTAGCCCTAAACTGTTACCATTTTTACACAATCGATTCTCAATATCGCTTGAAAGGCTTCTATACACGTCACGTGTCTTCCTCCGAAAGCGTTCGCCGCCCACAGACTACTTTAGGAAAAACCCTAAACGTATTTGTATGTAGGGATTAAAGTAAATCGGAATGTATTGTGGTTTCTACACCTTTTACGTATTTAAGCATTTTCTGGAATTGAGTACAACTATAATAGTGTATGTGTGGTGCACACACGTTTATAGGTAGTAGAACCCTTCGTGGGTGGACTCCGGGGCACAACCAACAAACCTAGTTCTGCTTAGTAACAGTGTTAAGCGCTGCTGTGCCTATTCTATTTGAAAAGTATATAGTTATAAGGGAGACATACTTACTGGAGAAGTT
>DWRA01003446.1:0-12121 GCA_018250295.1 Spathilepia clonius | reverse complement strand
AAGCAATTCATTAGACAGTGCTTTGTAGATAGATACTGAACGCAAACGGCATGATTCGTAATTTGTGTAAAATATTTTCTTTAAATTAGATTAGGTACAGAATTATTTTTGGATTTCAATAACCTACAACGTAGCGTACATCATAACGTTTCGCTTGTGGAAGAAATCCTGAAAAGAACTCTATTACACATAACACTCACCTACTGAATAATGTTATATGATAGAGATATAATAGAGTAACTTTAAACCACACATTTTTTCTTATATACTCAAGTATTAGTTTATTTATTGCTTTTTACTTAGAATTTCTTATATAATAAATTTAACTTTTTTGTTGAATATGTCTATCTTTTTTAGTCTGAGCGACGAATATTTACAAAGTGTTTATTAAGACTAAGTTTCTTCTGTTGTTCATATAACAAATGCCAAGCAATAAATATATGTTTTACATTTGCATACGTAATTAGGAATTTTCCATTTAATTTTGAACAAAGGTAGTTAAAAAGCCATTAACAATATTACCTATGTTGTACCTGCTGTTGGTCGACATTACAAAAAATGATTTTGAAACGTTATGGTTATGCTAGACAGATGGACTATTTCTGACTTATAGCATCAGTGTTTAGCGCAGCTGTGTTCTAGGTTGAAAGATGCGATAAGGCATATGCATTTTTGTACATTTTATGTTTTTTATGGGATACAATTTGATTTGTTCAGCTTTTCAATAGCAGTCATGAATGCAGATGTTCTCGAAAATGAGTAAAGAAATTATTGCGGCCTCACTGTGGTTCTCGAAGACTTTCAACTGTTCTCGCTAATGAAAATGCAGAGAAATTTCCACAACTTGTGGAAAGTTGCGAAAACTATTGATTGAAAATAAACTTTTGGAGGCTAAGTGTTTATGTAACTATTTATTCCGTTTTGTACATATTCTGGGTGCCCTCATACAGAAATTCCTAGGATAGATGTATGGCTGTCATATAAAAGCGTCATAGTCAATTATCTAATATTATCACATGTTTTCCGTGCTCGACTTTAGTAGTTGGTAAATTCTGAAGCCCATAAACTCTCAGGGAGAAGGAGATTCAGTTTCCCCAACAAATACAGAATATCCTAAAATATTGTGCTTGTGTGTATAGCAGCCTGTTTCTGTAATATGTGTATGTTTATATTTGAATCTAATCTATTGAAATATTTATGTAAACTTTTAGCTACTATTCCAGTTGTTCCTATTATTATTGGTATAACGGAAGTGGGTATTATCCAAAGTATATATCCAAGAAATTTTTCTATTTCTTTAGCAGCTATATTGCAGTCTAAGCTTTATTTATTGCCAGTAATTTCCTAGTGTTAATATCTATTGCTTTTAAATCTTTATTTTTGTAATTGACCACTCCAAATGAGTACAACAAAATTGGTACAGCGTAGGTAGGTTAATAGATTTAATAAGATTTTTAGAGTTAAGATGTGCTTTTGTGAGGCATTTAACCCGTCTGAAGTATTATTTTTAAATTTGTTGTCTAACTTCACTATTATCTATTTTTCTATGATAAATATTTCTATATTTCCTAATAGTCAATTATCTATTATAAAAACTGATATACTTACTATTAATGCTATTAATTATCATAGTTTTACTTACATTGGAACATAATGCCGAGAAGGATGTGAACTTGTATTTTCATTGTGGTTTCCCTGTGTACAAATTTTATAAAAACTTAAACAATATAACCGGTATCTTGAATAGACTAGAAAAATTTGCCATATTATAATTCAATTTATTCAAACGCGTAGATATATGCAAACATTAGACATACGACATAGCAAACAAAAAAACCTTTATTGTATAATAAAGATTTTTTGTTTGCTTACCTATTTAGTAAAAATCGCATAATAAGTCTAAACCTCTACTTGTAAATAATTGTAATGTTTTAATCTCTGTAAATCTGCATTGCAAACCGAAAACATCTATATTTTAAATTTTTGTATGTCTCTGGCTACACGGGTCCATTTGTAAACATACTACAAATTTTGCGGACTCTTATAAAAATACAAGGTACTGACTCCTGAGTAATAAGTAAATAAACTGTACACGGAATACACGCGATAAAACAAAACGTTGCTATTAAAATATAAATGTGGAGTAGAGAGTTTATAAAAGATATTTAAAGAAATTTCTCACTAGAATTTTGCTGAATACTTCATCACTGTACTACTCCAGTCTTCTCAGAATTACACTGGATGCAGAGCTGAAAAGAATGCGTTGAAACAAATAGGTTTGTTGTAAAAAAATAAGGAAGTACTTTCAATAGTGTTTGATTTATGTGTTTGCATCTTTTGTCTCAGACGCTTATCTGAAGAGGTTAAAATCAAGTGTCTCTTCTATTGAAGTGATAGCCTAGTAAATTGATGTGCGTTATAGAAATTAATTAACACTTTGTTCTACAATAAAAGAAAACATACTGACATAATCCAAATGGCCATTTTTTTTAAAAGGGTTCAAAGATATAGTAAGTCTAAAAAGACACACTTGGCCACTTATGTAGACTATGGCCTAAACTCCTCATAATGAATATTATGAGTTGACATTTGGTATAGTGTTAACATTACATTGTAATAAAATATAAAATTACATATTTTTATATATATTGTTATATTTTTTTTGCGTTTTAAAAATATTTACAATTTGCATCTGATTTGTAGTTGCACTATATTTTAGTAGCATTTTAGTTGTATTCGTGTTTTAATTTGGTGGTAATGTAAAAAAAATATTGGGGTTGGCAGTTCGCAAGAGCCCCGTCGACCCGTACACAAATAATAACATTTTGGTTCAAAATTCTAAAAATTGAAGTCCTTTGTTTTCGTATTATAGACAAACGTATATTATGAATAAATTTACAATTTATTCCAATTTTATTTGATTTATTATACGTAATTAAGTACATCTTAAATCAAAGTTAGAATCTAAAGTCTCTGTTATTAAATTACATAATGCAATACATTCTACCTTATTTAAATATTTTATTTTACACCTGCTATTTATATAAAATTATATAAAGAGCAAAGTTTAATTAACGTTATTACACCTCGGATTCGTAATCATTCCAATTCAAAGTCAACAATGACAACAACATGTAACATATATCTACCTAAAGGCCAAGGTTTTGTTTCTTAAAATTAAAGTAGCAAACGAACATACTGACAACCTAATGATAAGTGATCACTGCTACTCATAGTTGTGCCGGTGTTATCCTTCGTATACTTAAATGGAAGGTACAACGAGAACTATTGGAATAAGCGTGGTATACCACACTACTCAAACCACAAGTATCAGGGTCCATTGCCCTCTTCTCAAAGAAACCAGGATTACATATTATGCAAAGCATCTATCAATCGCACCCGGACGCTCCCGCAGTCGGTGTGGCATCATTTTTGGACGTACATTATTAGTCAAGGACATAACAAACGTTCACAACATATCCTCGCAATTGATTTTAATTCCTTTAGCCATCGCGGAGTAGAATTAAACGAAGGCGACCTTCTCGCCGACAGCATAATATTCAACAATGGAAAGAGATGGAAGATACTGAGGAATGAGACTGAAGACTGATGATGAATTATTTACATCGAGTTAACTCAAAAATATGAAGTACATTATGGACAAGAGTGCTCTCGACTTCATTCTGTTATGTATGATAGCTATTTAATTACTTTAACTGTAACATATATAAAAAAAAACTCGAAAAAAAATTTCAATCTAATTGGGCACACCCATACATGATAATAAGCATTCCAACTTAGCCTTGAGGAGCAGCGACGCTTCTGTGGCCGAACTCAAGCAGAACTCCAATACTTACTGAACTCTTATACTTATCTGGGGTTAAAAAAGCGGTGTTAATGTTTGTTACTTCTAAATCATACAAAATGCTGTTAGCTACACTCAGTCTATCTGAAAGATTGTTACTAAAGAAGACGATCATTATTTTTTTTCTAAAATCTTGTCATGTGTGTCAAGCTACTTGCCAGGTGCCTATGATATATGAACAGCCTGTTATTTTAGTATTAGAAGATTGGTAGTTATCTCTTTATTATTATTACACCGTTCCGGTCTATACGACCTGTGGGAGTGTAGTACGTAGCTTAGGCAGTCTACATACATGCGACAATTAATATGATATGATGATATCAAATTTAATTGAAAAAGACGTCAAAAAGAACGTGAAACCAAACTTGCGTGCAGGTTGAGTCCAGCTTGAGCTTGAGCTGCTCGGCAAATTAACTAGTACTTACTTACTTATTAATTTAAAAAAAAATAACATGATTTCAGTCAATAATAAAATGTTGACCTACAATATACAGAAATTGGGAATATTATATAAACATTATAGCTAATTAACCGTTAAACCAAGTAAATGGATCACAACAATAAATAGATTTTCCCATTCTCAATTACAATAAAGAAATAAAGATAAATGAAATGGGGCATTCTACCAACTATATCTTCTTGGCTTCATTAACAAAGTACTTCTCTTCCTTCCCTATCAAGAAATATGTTTATCATGTCACTTACAAACCCACTTAAAGTAGTAAGTACGCGATTGCACTAATGTCAACAGTATTTGTTTTCAAGATAACATAGGTACTAATGGAATGTACTCTAAACATCAAAAGGCAATTTGTTAAGCAAGCGTACAATAAAAATGAGATTTCGAATATTCATAAACGTGAACATAAGTAACTAAATTTTTCACACAAGCATGCTGCATAAAATTTTTTAATAATAACTCATCTGTACCTGAGTTCTGCTGTATTCTCGTATTGGAGTTTTTTATTGTACTTTTTCGTACTCATCTTCTAGAAGGTTAATGGTAAACATCATGTGGATTTAAGAATGTTATTAAATTAACATGCTTGCCTGCCTACATGCCTTTACAGTTTCAACTTGGCGTACCTATTCTGTTACCATCGATCATTTGCACCTACCCATTTTCAGGCTATAAAACATTAGAATTTGAATTATTGGAAATAAAGAGATACGCGGTCTAATTTAACATCTTTCACAGTCCAGGCCTTGATCGCGAACAGTACGTTCGCCAGTCCTTGCTCTAATAATAATTTAAAATAATTCAATTGAAAACGCGTCTTGCATTTCTCGATTCGATCTCGATTTGGTTACATTATCTATGACCCGAGGGCTCATCTTTTTGAAATGCTGTTTACATGAGATAACAGAACTCAGTCTGAGTCGCGATTTTGTCACGGCCTAAATGGGCCTCGTAAGCGATTTGCTTTGAATTGCTTTCAATTTAGCAAGGCGTAAAGGCTAGACATTCATTCGGTGTCAATTCAACTTGTTCTCCTGTTGATAGAATACGCTACATATTAGTGTCACATACAGTTCGCGGCCGACTGTCAGGAAGTGGACGTGTGTTGAGCAAGTGAGTATTTTTACGCAGTATTAAATCGAGTATACCACGTAACCTTTAGTTTATAAATAAACCAACGTGTGTATTATTTTAAAAGGAGTAATTGCCTGTGTTTGCTAAACGTGTCTACTAAATAACAAATAATTTAAAATTATATCACATTTTCTATTACAACAAATTGTCTCGTTCGAAAACTAAGTAGGAAAAAAAACTAACTACATCCTAAATAACTAAGCAATTTACAAAAATAAAATAGATTCTCTTTATTCTACGCCAACTATTAGAACAACATATTCTTCAGATTCTATCATTGTAACTGGTATCTATTTATCTGTCTTTTTTACAAATGAAAACTTACCTTTTTACAGAGTGCTCGAATAAGGTAGGTGTAGGTGTAGGTAGTTAATAAAGGGATAAAGATCTATTTGTGTGAGTAATTAGATCATATTATATTCTTGTTTAGATAAATGCTTTTAGCGTAACTGTACCTTCGGTATTATAAGTACATTTGTTTAAGGTTCATTGAGTTACAAATAAAAACAACATTTTTTTTCTATTTACCTACTTCTTTTATATAAAAAAAAATTGTTATGTCAAAATAATAGCTACATGGTAGGTAATCATAACCAAAACACAATTAATTTTGTCTCTCTGTTTGTTTTGTCTACTCTCCGAAACTAGAGGGCCAATGTTGACGGAACTTTCATTGGCAGATATTTGATGCTTATCTTTCATCATCATCTTTCTTTTTTTTAAAGCCGTGTACCCCACAACTAGTTCTCAAATAAAAACAGCCTCAACTAAAAATAGATGTACGTAAGCGACCCTCTGCATTTGTAAACAGATAGATCAGAGGCTAATAAACTCAAATGGAATCTTTTTAAAAACGGGTTTTCTGTTTACACAACATTATATTCAATTTCAGAATATTTCATATAATTATAACTTATTTGACTCCCATTCCAGATTTACTAGTGTCCTTATACCTTTAAATGCGGAAAATTTGTGATAAATATTCGACTTCATCGTTTTTTATTAATCATACATAGCAATCAAGCATGCACTCCACCTGATGATAAATGGTAAAATTGTAAGATGATGCTGCCGCACATGGACATCATATCCAACTAGGATCTGAGTCCTTCCTTGGAATATGTCATAGTTTACAATCCGTAACTCTAACCCACCTAAGTCAGAAAGCCAGTAAGCTAAGTCTTTGTATCATCGGATATCAAACACAGTATTGTTTAACCCTGCTGTTAAGTATCTGGAAAAAACAGATTCAAGCTGCTTTCTAGAACTAAGCGATATAAAAAGCAACATAAAAAATCTGAAATTATATGGGTAACCTATTTAAGAAGATACTGTATCTCATTACTAAAAAAACAAGTATTAAACGACACGCAGTATTTTTATTACCCCAAATAAAGTGTACTTATAATTTAGCAAATCTTACGTCAATTTTAATCCCGGTCATATAGATACCATATGACTTTGCGGCATAAACTATGTAAATATAATTAACTTACACATAATATAAATAGGTATAGCTTTATTTCTAGTATATAGATTAAGCTTTATCTTAATCTAGATTGAGCTTTGTTACAGGCTTCGAACTAATTGAGATAGATGCGGTCACGATGACCCCAGCACGGCTAACGACATTTCTATTTAGACTTTTCTCTGCGCATTGAAGTATCGTATAGTTTAGATGATAGGTATTAAAACAAAAAGTCATTGTTACGGCAGTTAGTACAACAGTCATTGGATCTCAGGACGCTGAGATCCAATGACTGTTGTACACTAGTTCTTGAAGTCGAAGATTAGACCACTGATTTAGAAGTTTAAAAGATTTAGAAGATTTTAAATTAATTAACACTTGCTTTAATGGCGAAAGAAATTATCTTGAGGAAATCTTTGTAACCTATACCAATTGTCTCAACAATTACTTATGAATATGACGTACAGCCTTTTTTATATAAAGCGCTAACTAACTCGCTAGCTAAAACAAGCTAATTAATTGAAGAAAAAGTGTATTTCTTTTGAGTTGCCAAATGTAAATGGATCAAAATTTCAAATCCTAATCAGTAAATACTCACTAAGCGCACTATTTCTTGCTATGTAACAATAATTTATTATAAGCACAAAAACATAGTATATTACTACGTAAATTACATTTTTTAAGTATCTTTCATTATGTTATATTCAAAGGTGTGTCCGACCTCAGTTGGGTACGGTGTTGCTCCTGAGGGCAAAGTTGGAACGCCTAATAATAACTACCTCTATCTAACTACTCGACGACTAGAATACAGCGACTTTATTATGTTACAAATAATTAGTGCTACAATGCTACAACTGCCTTACAGTTCTACCGCGTTGATACCATGCGTACTTAAGCGTGCGTTTCTCGTGCAGTTGAGCTGCAGATAAATCATCGATTCTGTGTAAACTTTATATAATTAATTGTTCAATTCAAGGAATTTCATAGACGTTAAGCTCAGTAATCAGATCATGTGCGTAACTGTTATTGATTTTCCTCTAATTTTAATTTTAGGTAAATACAACGTTTAATGGTGGGATGTTATTTATTATACATACGTCTACTACGTATAGGTGTAACTTCCCGTGTATGATTGATATAGTAAGGAAACATACTGACCGAAGTGGCCTAATTCAGAACCATTTACCAAATAAGACTGATATATATAACAAATTGTAACTCTGAAATACGAAAACTATCTACAAATTTAATAACTTTTAATCGTGGATATCATACTTAATAAGGTATAGAGAATAAATTACTTGGGGCGGATCCATGGGGTTTGTCATGGGGCGTGATGATGCTAAGCAGAAGTTAGAACTCTTGAAAGATATTTATACGTACCTATATACCTACATTGTAGAATCATAACTGAATCCAGACCAGAATAAACCAGAAAATAATGATTGCTTCTACTACTGCCATAAGACAAAATGTTGTAGGTTTAGATTTAATGAATACCAAAATTCTTTTCCAGGGAAAATGCCCTTCAAAAGGCAATGGGATGACACTTGTCCGAAAATCTGGGACCAGTTCGAGAGAGACGGCAGGACTTACATTATCCAGGATTTAGCACCCGAAGATGATGAGTACGCGTTGGAAGTTCTCGTCAATCACATGTGTGCTGATGAGGCCCTTTGTGGCTTCAGCGGTAAGTTTACCACATAAAATATTTCATTTTCCTTTTTGAAAGTGTTTGGGTTCGCCACACGTATGTCTAACAGCAGTGTTTAGCGCTGCAGTGTTCTGGTCTGAAGGGTCTAGTCTGGTCTGGTATGACAGGCATACTTATCTATTCCGATTTAGTCTTCAGTGGTAGCAACGCATCTCCGGGCGACCTCAGGTAGGCATAAAATTTTATCTGCGGTCGATTATAGGTCCATGGACGGCAGTAATATTTACTCCTATCGTAAGGTGGACTTAACACCTTTGCTTTTCTATAATACAAAAACAATATAACAGGTTTGCCTTCCAGTCGAAAGTTCAAAGTTTCAAACTTTAATTAAAGACGTGTGTACATAAAAGATAAGAAAGTATCTGTAAATATAACCTCTACGTCAAACATCAAAGGCATTTAGTTTACCATAATACAAACAAAGTATTTAAATCAGTAAATACACCACCAACAACTACAATTCTTATCAACCTCGAGTAGTAAAGATAAGCGTAATGTTTGCTATCAATTGACACAGGCTTATGAGAAGCGGTATTTCAATTTGAATACGTACCTACAGGTCCACTCTCTGCCTGTTTGGAGGATGTAGAAGAATTCACCTATTTCTATTTCTATTTGACTATTTGACGACCCTCGTGGCGGCGTGGTCACCATACCGGGTTGGGTCGCAATGGGTTTCGGGTTCGATCCCCGGCCAGACAGGTATCTGAATGATGAATTTAAATTTCTGTTCTGGGTCTGGGTGTTTCTGTATTCGTCTTTGTGTGTGTCCATGGCACCCACGACACAGGGAATCCTGTGGGGCTGTGAGTGTAGAAAGTGCATTTTTTTTCTGCTTCCTAACACCAATGTTAGGTGGCACTGTTTTAAAGCGGAAAAAATACACTAAGCATTTCAACTTATTTGTCGGATATAGTAGTCCTTAGCCAACCCTTTTAAGACTCTAATCCTATTTAGAGTCCATCACACATTTCTATGAGCAGCAATAATAAATAACCACTAACTTACAATCAGATGGGGCACAGGCTTTAATCTGCTACATCAAATTTATAAAAGAAAATATAGGTGGCAGTATAAAACACCGAATAAAAGTGTTATCTTTACAAATAAGAATATCAACGACATTACTATTCACATATACAAATGAAAATAAAATATTTTGCAGACTTTAAAAATGACGAAGAGAGCCTAGTCAGCATCAGAGAGTTCTGGGCAGATTGCTTGTCTCAACGGATGACCCTGGGATGTTACACTGAAGTAGAGGGGAAGAAGACACTGGTGGCTATGAACGTGTGTGTCGTAGACACTGTAGAAGAAAGTTTCCCACTAACACCAGTAAGTACTATACATAATATTGATTTTTATGAAAGTGAAGTAACAATTGTACATTTGAGTGATAGTAAGTGCTCACTGCAATTCGTAAACATCTGTAATCAACTTTGAATAGTATTTTAACTGATGCCTGAAGCAAGCGCGCAGAAGGGGTCTGCCTCCCCTAGAGATTCAAAATATCTCACATATTTCGAATTTATACAGGATAAGAGGAGCTAAAAAGAAATTAAAAAATCACTGTTCCATATAACAACTGTCATGGTTAACTACCACGGACAACTCTTTCGTCCTAAAATCTATCACCATGCATTGCTATCTGGAGTACTAAGTACAGTTTTCCCCCTTCAAAAGCAAAGTACATCAGCGCTTAACACTGCTTTTATAAGGCAGAAATAGTCTGAGTTGAACCACAAAATTATCACCAACCAGTTCACCAACTAATTGGCCTTCCATTCTTACTCAACGTTTTATTTTATTTTGTATAATTTACTTTAAAAACACTTTCCCTTTCAGATTAACGGCACCGCATGGAAGAACGTATACAATGCAATGGCCGCCCTCGAGATCAAGTGCAACGCATTCAAATACTTAAACGTAGACACGTTGTTACATGCGTACGGTCTATTTGTGACGCGCGAGTTCAGAGGCGCTAAACTTGGAGCGAAACTATTGTTAGCGAGGTTAGTTTTATTAATAAAACATGCGATTTTCTATTAAAGTCTTTGAGGAAGGACAAGTAATGACTCATGCGCATAAGGCGAGGTCTCTCGATGATTGACGGAAACGGACGAATGTTTACGATCGCATATGCATACGCTCCATTAAATAACCGTCGATTTCAGTACTCGGCGCTTCTTTACTTCCAGTCCGTAGGTACCAGTCGAATCATACTACTTGTATTATTTGGTTCTCAGACGTGCACTGTAAGTAAATAGGCACCTATACCAAAATCCACCGGTGTATTGAATTAAAACAGATATAGATATTCACAGAAGAATTGTTTTTCGTCAGAGAAAAACAGTAATAGGCATAACTATAACGCCAGGAATAAAGATAAATTGGCTATACCTACCACAATTTAGATTAAGTAAGGTGTCAAATTCTTTTATGAGGAACTGTGTTCGTTTCTACAATAAAATACCAAAAGAAATTAGTAGATTACCGGAAAAAAGGTTTAAATCTATTGTTAAATTAAATTAAATGGCTACAAAGTAAATGGCTACTTAAATGATAAATACGCGTGGTGTAATGTGACTCCAGGTCCACAATACATGATTATGTTAAAGTATCCTTTTTTAATAATGTATATTTTATACTATTTTTAAAAGATGCAACATATGCACATGTATGGAGTTTCTTGCGCAGCTATACCATAGCGAAACATTTTCCGAAGCTTGTTGACGTTCAAAGAGAGTTCTGTGTCAATTAACTTTAAATGAATATTTTTTGATTTTTGATTTGATATTTTCCTATTTCCAGGGAGCCCCTCGCCCTATCCCACGGTATTAAGGCCACCAGTACGGTGTTCACGGGTCCCGCGTCGCAGAAGCTGGCGACGAGTTGTGGTTTTACCACCATCTACGAAATGACCTTACGCGAGATAGCTGAAATCGGACTGAATTACCCAAAGACTGACCACGTTATTAAATTAATGGTCAAAAAATTCGGCGACTGGGACTGATAGGAGATGATGTTTCGTGTTTATTTGTATATAATCGTTGCATTATATATCCTAGTTGTAATTTTTGAGGCATAACCACAGTATATAAGTTATTTCAGTGAAGATTGTAATCCTAAATAGCGACTTTTGTGTCTCTCGCTTACAAATTATGTACAAAATTTTAATATTAAATAATCATTATGATACCAAATTACATTTGAAGATTAAACCTGTGTATATTTTCAATTAATTTTATATTGAATATTTCATGCTACGGAATATATAGTAAAGTATTTATGTGTTACACAAAATAAAAATGATTCATTTATTTATTTATATGTAATAGAGTAGCAAACGAGCATGCAGTCCACCTGATGGTAAGTAAGTAAGTATGGTACATTTCTAATCCGCCCCAGATAGGACTACAATCCCACCTGAAGCCGACCACAGATGCGTTGCTACCCCTGAAAACTAAGTTGGAACGCCTG
>DWRA01003445.1:0-12122 GCA_018250295.1 Spathilepia clonius | reverse complement strand
CAATATTCTACTAAATGTCATCAACCCATTACTGTCCCACTGCTGGGCACGGGTCTCCTCTCAGAGTGAGGGCTTAGGTCATAGTCCACCACGCTGGCCAAGTGCGAATTGGTAGACTTAACACACTTTTTGAGAACTTTTTTTCTTTAAAGAAATCTCAAGTGTGTAGGTTTCCTCACGATGTTTTCCTTCACCATTATAGCAAGTGATAATTTATAATACGCACATAACTTCGTAAAATCAGAGTGCGTGCCCGGGGTTTGAACCTCCGACCCCTCGACTGAGATGCCGTGATTCAACCACTAGGCTATCACTGCTATGATATAAAAAAAAAACTAAACAACAATCTTTTGCTACAAACAGCGTCTATGGCCTTTAATGTAGCAAAGCACTCCACGTGAAAGTGAATCCATTACAGTGTAATGGAAACAAAATAAAAAGATAAATGTAATGATTACACTTATCTTTTTTGTTACATTATGGTTCAATAAGCGGCATTTCCACTGACGTGTTATTATTTTTTCTTTTTTTTATATACAAGTACAAATACAAATGTTCGTTTAATATTTTCATCGTATAAATAAAACTTCGTACTGTACCTATTCTTTATAACAGATACTTACTTAAAGTTTAAATCCAGCTTAAGCTATAAAATCGGTCAAGCGCGAGTCCAAATCGGGCATGAAGGTTTTCACACCACCAAAAAATATTTAACATTACATATGTTTTACGTTTCAAATATGTGCATCCAATTTAATTTTCAACTTATATTATTTTAGTATATATGACGACCAGCGTGGCGGAGCGATCACCATACCGGTCTGACACGCAATGGGTTCCGGGTTCGATCCCCGGCCAGACAGATGTCTAAACGATGAGTTTAGGTTTCTCTTCTGGGTCTGGGTGTTCGTGTATTTGTCTTTGTGTGTACATGGCATCCACGATACAGGGAATCCTAGTGTGGGGGCTGTGAGTGTAGAAAGCGTCCTTAATAATAATGTAAAAAAAAATGTTATTAAAACGACTGTAGTCATGCACATTCTGTAAAAACTTCAAGTGTCTACCTATTTACGATTCAAGTAAGAGTCCTCTGAGTCTGTGACAGACAAACGGAAAGACAGCGGAGGCTTAGTAATAGGGTTCCGTTTTAGTTACGGAACCCTAAAAATCTAGGCATCCTCCCTTCCGATACTTTACATGTGCGTTACTCCTATCTCTTGGTTATTAACATCTAAACATTACCCGCTATCTACTGTTACGAACTCGCTATTATTATATACTACATAATCACCTAAATAGGTAAAAAAGTCTAATAAAAATTGAACCATTTCGCTAAAAATAGACGATAACGAAAAAAGGCCACGACAAAAAAAAAGCAAAATCGTAATTACAAGGAAACATTCTATTATAATTATGAAATTAATATGTATTATGTACAAATTATATTTTACATAACCTGTTTATTTATAATCAATATCGGAAGAAATACACGTACTCAACGGGGGAAGACATTATAAAGAATAAAATGTTTTATTAAACCCGTGATAATTAGGAACACGGGCGGCGATTGCTTGACTTCACTGCTACAATTACGAGATACTCGCTATTGAAAAAAGAAATGCCACTAAGCTACCGGTCCAAAAAATAAGAGCTTAGCTTATCTGCCGGACCCACCGTATAGTAGCATACATTTTTTCATATAAACAAACGAAATTTACTGTACGATCTTTAAACCTTTCAAAAGCTGAAAAGCTTATATGAGATTTGGTAGAACAAGTCTTTCGAGTATAATCAAATTAAGGGTAACCACTAATCCAGTCTAAACTCAATGTGCAAAACATGACGGTCATTTATTAACATTAATTTTGTGAAAGCTAAAAAATAGGAGAAATTTTTTCGGCACTCGATTAACACACGTATAATATAAAATCCTTCAAAATAATTACTAATTACAGCTTCCATCTGGCATGCATTATTAAATGATTTCAAAGACTACTAAGATGAGGGTTAAATAAGTTTTTTTTCTGCAAAATTATGTTAAAATTATTTGAAATTATAGGAGTATAAACAATTTTGCAACATTAATGAAAAATAAGAGTTTGTTTATGTTATATGTACATTCTGTATCAATATATATATACATATATAAAACTGTAATGACAAAGTATGTTTTATATAGGAATTTTTAAGAACTACGTCAAACCATTATCTAAATGTGTATTAATAAATTATTAGTTATATAACGATAATGATAAAACGAAAAATGTTTATGTATGATAATATGATTCATCAGTTTATAAATAATATGAACTAGAAAATACTATAAACACAAGACAAAACAAAGTAAAAAAACTTGTTGATATTAAATTACAATTATCATATGTTATAATTATGCATTATAAAAGTAATTAAGTACAATTTAATTCCATCTTCCATCCTTCCACGTGGCATATGTCTGAATTGGACCACTTGTTGTGGTGTGTACCTTTGCTTTATAAATATTTTTCAGAGATGTGGTCAATATTGCAATGAAACTGGTTATTTCAGACTGATATAATGATAACCAACGTTTATCTACAAAATTTTGTAATACCATAAACAAATTAAGCTTAATACATGTAAAGGTGAGTAAAAATAATCTTTTTGTCACATGCTTTTAAAACCAAAGTTAGTAGATAATCCTTTATGATATATACATAGTACATACGTGTGTCGACTGATTGGGTAGGCGCAGTTAATTTATGAAGTGCAGCTCAAAATGACGGTGTTCTTACAGAGTTGGAATTTTACTTTAATATAACTCGATTCTTGTAAGTATATATAGTATTTTGACTTTTACCGTATTTTTTAAATTATATTCGTCATTCATAAAAAGTGACCTTTTAATATGTTTAATTCTGACGTAAACAATACAACATGGCTTTAGTAATAACTTTTGCTTATGTACATTTAATACATTTTGGGGAATTTAAACTGCCACTTTATTCATCCCAAGAAAAATAAAACTGCAATTCACAAAAACACTGCGATTAATGCTTTAGATAGCCAAAACATTAATGTTTTTACAATGAACGATCAAAACAAGTAAGATAATGAAACCGGAGTGGTGTCAGTGTGGTGTGTCGTGTGTGGTGGTGTACTGACCAGGTTGCGGCTGCTGCGGCTGCGGTTGCGCGGCGGCGGGCGGCGCGGACGAGGCGGCGGGCAACGCGGGCGCGGGCGGGTACTGACGCGGCGCCAGCACGCCGCCCGGCGACACCAGACGGAGCGGCGTGCCGTTACGCCCGCCCATCACCAGCGAGCCGGGGTCGTAGTACGGGATCATGTACTGGCCCTGCCCGTTCACCTGCTGCTCGCCCTGCTGCGGCGTCAGCGGCCGCCGCGGCTGTTGCGCCTGCTGCTGCGCCGGCTGCGCCACCAGCCCCGGGTACACCCCCCATGGCGCCGCTACGCCGTAGTACGGCGGGACGCCCGCTATCAATGCGCTCACGTAAGGCGCGCCCTCCTGACCGGCGTTAATAACGTACGGCGCTTGAGTGAAGGCCTGTTGCGCGGCCAATTGTTGCTGTAGTTGGAATTGCTGCTGCTGTTGTTGCTGCAGCAGCTGCAGCTGTGCGGCGGCCGCTTGACCGCCCGCCGCCGCCGCCTGTTGTGACCGGAATAATTGCTGCAACAAAGACAGACTAAGTTCAACGAACGGTCCTATCGACATAAAGTTTCCACTTAATGACGTATTTACTTAAAAGCTTGAAAATTAAAAAAAGAGAAGAAAATGGAGCAAAAACCGTAAATTACTAAACACTAGAAGCAACAATAAAACGCTGTAATATTACAATCATAATAGTATCGTCGGTCGTATGGTAGTGAATAAACTAATGTTTAATTAATAGAAGGAACGTATCATTTATTTTTTTATATTCGAAGCTGCGGTGCTCGAGGGCTTCTCTCCGTAAAGCGCGCTAATTAACACAATCGTTTAAAAAGTTAATAACAAGCCGCGTTGCTGTCCGGTGCATATGCTGCTACTGGCTCCCGGCCACCGTGTTTGTTTCTTTGGATACGCCAGAAAAAAGATAGCTACATTATACATTCCGTTTAATTAAAATGTTAAATGTTCCGTTTAATTCAATTATTAAATTATAACTGTACTACTATTATCGTTCATTACACGTGTGATATTTTTAAGGATAATTATTTTTAAATAACAGTTGTGAATATAAAAAAGTTATTGTTGTAACAATTAACATATTTTCGGTACGTGTGGGATATTTTGAATGGGGTGAATCACGAGTGTCCGAGCACGTAATGCGACTGTGATGTCATCGAGAGCGGCCGGGCTCCATTTACCTGTTGAGAAGAGATTAGTTGGCGGGGCTCCAGGGCCGTATGCCGGCCGCGCGCGTCGTACTGTAAACACCGTCAAACATTCCGCACACAACATCGCCCGTGTACTCTGTGCCGCCTGTGTCTACTGCCACCACCTCTTGCCCCATTCCCAATTCATAGCCATATTTGGTTTTGGCAAAAAAGGGAATTTTATTTTTATTTGACCAATAATATTTTCTCATATTGTACTTTCAATACGTTCGATTGTTTAATTTGTTAAGAAACTTCCAGTGTTTGTTCGCAATACCGCAACAATTTAAGAGTAAGCCTAAGTTTAGAAGTATGGACCTTTGAGAATTCTACATAAAACGTAAAACTGCAAAATAAGGTATGAAAAATTGAAATAACAACGCATCACTTTTCATGTCATTTCAAGTGACAAAATTACAAGCATAAATTATAATGATTATTTTTAAGAAATAGAAGTAGTAAAAGTGTACGCATTCCAGCTGGTAAATGGTCCCTGCCGGCTGCCACCCGTAGTCAAATCCAAATAGGATTTAGGTCCTACTT
This sequence comes from Spathilepia clonius, assembly GCA_018250295.1. Lineage (NCBI taxonomy): Eukaryota > Metazoa > Arthropoda > Insecta > Lepidoptera > Hesperiidae > Spathilepia > Spathilepia clonius. Next base: position 7,223 of record DWRA01003445.1, on the reverse strand, counting down.
AAGATCTACCAAAACATATGTCGCTATTCTTGACAACAAAGTTAATATGCTTTGTGTTCAATGTTTCTCCTTTACTAAGTCTTTCAAATAAAGACCAACCACTGCTTAACACTTATTTTATAATGTAGACAAAGATGTAGTGGAGATGGTTTCTCTGGAAACAAACTAGAGAGAATTCTATCACCTTTAGTTACTTTTGGTTGTATCTGCAAAGCCACAAGATTGTATAGTAAAAATTGTAAGAAGTGTATTGTAAGATTGTAAATTGTAAAAGTTAATAGACCCGTACGTTTATTTATAATATAAAATAATTGTCATGTAATTAACCTAACCTTCGCATTACGCCTATTCACTCTAGTTAATGGGACCAGACTCTACGTAAACTTTATATCCATCGATGGAAGGTATCTACATAAAGTTGAACAGTAATCCTCAAAACAGATGCCAACAGAATCCTCATCGTAATTTTAATTACGGTGCTACTATATTCCGGGAGTCTATTTTATTTTTCATTAGCTAATTGACACCAAATGATTATCTGATGTCGTAACTTCGTAGCGGGTGAAAAGTGAGATTCTAAAGTCTCGGTCGTTCGGTCGGGGTGTCGCGTTTGATCTCGTAACGCGGTGGCTCGTGCTTCCCAGACAATTTAATTCATTGAGGTGGTGTAATTTAGACCCGTGCGGGCGCGGGTCGTGCACGTGCGCAACGCGGGGCAACTTGACCGCTACAAAATTAAGTCGCCGTTGTCGCTGAAGTCGCAGGTAGCAGCCGTGAGGAAGCGTCTCGCATTCAATTAGACGTTCAGTAATCCGGCTGCGGCGAGCTTCGATACCAATTACAGTGTTATTAGTGAGGGAAGGAGCGCGCATGCTACAGAGTTCATCCAGTAAATTTCGTATTACACTACCACAGCTACGTTCGTACATATAATGGCAATTGAAACCTATTAACGACAGTTGTCCAATAATCGCAGTTTAAATTAAACCTATAATACTACAAATAGCTTGAGCTGAATGTTTTATTAACGAGATGGATTTTTTTATTGCTTATTTTTTTGCAATTTTGTACCCCTGAACTATTTCCCGATTTTTATTTCATTTTTACTCAGGAGCCATTAGTCGTGTCATGTCCATTTGTTACTGTCCAATGATTGATAATGAAGTAGCCAAGTAGTAAGTACGTCATGTTCCATAATTGCTACGTGAGCTTGACATCTGAACCATTAGTACAGTAATACGCTAGTAAAGATGTCAAGTCATGAAATGAGCGGGTAGTGGCTAGGTGGTGGCTGTGTCGGCGGCAGTACATGACATCCAATGACATTTATTATTTACGAGGACGATGACGAGAGGACGAGCGACGCGTTGTTCCCGCGAGGATCGCCCGCTTCAGGCGTCGGCAAACAAATTACGCGACAAAGCAATCAATTATAAGGACAAGAACGTAGCTGAGCCTCTCGAATCGAACGTTGCGTCAACAAGAAGCTTTTAGTGGCAGCGACGAAATGCTTCTGCTTCTTGCAAGCACCTCACCTCTGCATTTAACGTCTTTACGAGTAAAATTGTTTGCCGATGAGAGTGGAGCAACGTGAATTGCGAGAAAAACATTTCAGAAGAAAGAAAATTAGATTGCCGATCGAGTACAAAAGCTAATTTGGAGAGAATCGAAGTCGACGGGGTCGGAAGTCGCAACGAGATTACAGGGATACCCGCGGCCGACGGTGTGCTCTGCCACCGCCTAAAGTTGGTATATCAAGCTGTAACGAGTTTATCTGCCCCGAGGGCTGCTGAGGCTCTTCCGAGGCTCATAACTTAATGTTTATATAAATATCAGTACACCACTTCCAAAGTGTGTTTGCAACAAAATAATAGATACGTTATATTAGGAAAATGTACTTTTTATTAGGAAATAGCCCCTTTAGCCCCCAGTTAAAAATATGTCATGTGATATATTTTGTTAATAATTATTATTTTAATTTGGTTGTTAGGTGTTTTTTAAAAGAAATATTGTTCCCGATTTAATTAGAGTGTTAGATACCTACTGTCTACGCAAAAAACCGTTTGAATCTCGTGAAAAGGTGGCAAAGGGCGAGGGCGGGCTCAAGTTGGGCGGAGCGTAGCCACGCCTACGTCGCCCACGCCCTGCCAGAATTACAACTTAATATTTATTTTGACGAAGACTAGTTCAATAATGTAAAGTTGAACAGTCACGAAGCGGTCTCGGCAACCTATTAAGTCAATTTAGTTTCCCTTTGTATAATTATAATTTTTTTTTTGCTTGACTATAAAGTAAAATATTTAGGATGACACATAAGCACAAATTGGAACACCACACCATTGAAGTATTAAAAAATCTCTAGATATTCTTATATAATAAGTATCTATGTGATCGTAAATAGTCTCAATAAGTCAGTAATTGCAAAAAAAAATATTTGAAGCTGACCCACATATGTGTTACCTACCCCTGGTCACGTTGATTCTAGACTAAGTTGGTATGCAATCAATTCAAGAAATATAAGTACCGAAGAGATATACGTAAATGTGACGATGGTATAAAGCTAAGTAAAATTGAAGTTTGTCTGTAATTTACAAATAACTGTAAATTTCCAAGCTTCTTAAACGTCATTCGAACGTGTAAGTACCTAATGCAAAACGAAAAAAAAAACCACTTTAAATTTTTGATGGCATCAGTCAAAGAGTTGGGGCTTCCTTTACCTAATTTTTAAATTTGTACAATAGTTGCAGGTTCATATTAGAAGTAACACAGGACAAAGCTGTAGATATTTAGGTACGTTATTAAAAAAATCAAATGCTATTTTAACACTTGCGCCAGTTACGCCAGCAACCGCACTGGAGCAGCATCGTGAAGTAGGCCGCAGATCTTGCACAGTTTACAGTAGATACTATCGTTAAGTGTTTTTCAAACTTTTTAATGGCAAAATCCAGTATGCAAATTTAATTTGCGACCCAATCCTGTTCTTAATCCATATTTTGTGTATCGTGAATTTTATTCATTTTTTAAATTACATTTATTTAAATATGTACCCAGGTCGGTATCTTAAACAGGTAGATAGGTACATTTTTAAATTAGTTACGTCGCTTAAAACTTTTAATTAACAGTCTATCTATATATTACATTTTTCTTCATTTACTAATGCTTCATAACCCTCTTAAAGACATTATGTGTCCCCATGGACAGAGACTCACACTTTGAAAAACACTGGTAAGGTCATCACCTCATTCAATACTATAATTAGTAAACGGATTGATTGCTTAAGCCAGTTGTTTGCGATTGATATGATACAATAAAAACGGAAATCTATTTATTCTCGTACTTTTCCGCCTCTAGCCGATTGGTTAATTTACGATTTGCACGTCGTAACTTATGTTCGATCTTATTTGTATAGCCGGGCGTATCAAAAATAGTTACTTCAATACAAATAACTCGGTTTCTTTAAATATTTGTAAGTGTAGTACGTGTTTTTTTTTAACATAAACCAGATCATAAAGTCTATGTAGTTATATGGCTCCGTATGATTAATGTATAATATGAAAGTTAATATGTTTTTATAAACTATTTCCGATTGTATGATAGAAGATGATGAGAAGTGTTTTAAAAGGAATTTTATAGCAATATCACATGACAAGGTTGTCATAACTGTTTATTGTAACATCAATAGTCAACCGATATTTTACGTTCCACCGTTCATTATATTTCATGTTATAACAATGAATATTATAAAAATACAACAATATTGTACCTACATCATCAGTAGTGTTAAACCAATAAGTGCTTATTAAATCTTACTGAATGTTAGCATAGAAGTGAGATCATTTACTTTCGACAGCCAGTTGGAATTATTACTAAGACAACAATGGAATAAGTCGATTCGATTATTCCTCAATGCAAATGTCACTGACTGGCGGTTTTGCTTCGTATGTGCAAAATGGTACATAGTAATTATTAAGATTAATGATTTACTGCTATTCTAATTATAATAAAATGTATTTATTTACGTACCCACTTTGGGTACTCTACTGTAGTTGGGTACGAAACTGTAGGTTTGCTTACAGCATTCGTTTACTTAAATCTGAAGGAAATCAGAAACCATTCATTTATGTAGGTATATCTCTACTTATATAAGACAAAAAAGTTCAACAATTTATAACTAAAGAACGGCTGGACTGATTTTTAAGATCTTTGATTTATTGGATTTGTCTCCTCCTCCTGACAGCAGGGTAACTTCAACACCCCTTATTAATAAATCAACTAATGAATATATATGTGGATAATGTTTTGCTAACCAAACATTGACATTTGACAATTTTTATTGACCAAAGTGTCAAATTTCAGTCTTTGGAAGGTAAAAATTGGACAGATTGATTATCAATAACGGGCGATATATCTTATAATCACAATTTTTTGTATTGATACACAAAACAGGACAAAAACAAAATAAGACATGACAGTAATTGCGCGGTCTTTTCAGTGTGTCGAAATTTGTTGGTACCAAATTCTACATTATACATATACAGATTATAAAAAGACTACAAGATTACTAATGTTTTTTATTTTTATGTGATGGAGTAGCAAACGAGCATGCAGTCTACCAGATGGTAAGTGGCAACCGCCGCCCATGGACATTTGTAATCCACCCCAGATAAGACCAGAATCCCAACTGAAGTCGACCACAGACGCGTTGCTAGCTCTGAGGACTAAGTTGGAATGCCTCGTTGAGTTTATCTCCTTTACCACACTCTTCAAACCAGAAAACAGAAGCGCTTATTAATGCTGTTATTAAGCAGAAATAAGTATGGCGGTGGTGGTGCCGGAGACGAACTACAAAGGGTTCTACCACCTTTAACACCTCTACATTTGTATGTTATTTGTACTGATGTAGTTATGTAGTACTAATGTACCACATAATTAGTTCGTTCTCGCACTTGACAACAAAACAAAAATTATCGTAGGTATATCAACAACTCGCTGCAATGAAGAGAATCGCTCCGAGTGTAACCCATCCAGCGAGTGATTTAACAGAAAGTAACGCAACAATGCTACGCAAATCATTTCGATTCGCTTCAATAAAGCAAATGCCTCGCTGCCACGTGAATTACATACATTTCAATGTAACTATAAGACTTTTTATTTTGTTTTTGGTACATTTATGGAACTTCATTTACATTGAGCAGTCCTGATTATATCTTAATAAAAAAACGAATTTAGTTTAGCTAATAAGTTAAAAGATTTATTAATTCCAGGGCGATACAAAGTTCTTCAGATCAGCTAGATAAATATCATAAACATATGTTTACATGATAATATTACATAATAAACTTCAATATGCCTGTTACCTATAAAATCTTGTAAGTCATAATTAGGCCATGTATTGAAATAAAACATTTTTATTTTTAGATGTAAATTTAATTTAGATATTAATTTTATTAAGAAAAAATATAACGGATCAGTATATTTAAATGCCTGTTATAAATAACTATAAGCTGTGAGATAAAACTTAATTTTAATAACCGTCAAAATAATAACAGCGCTGGATATTATGTGGAATATAATTATAACATTATGTACTGGTCATGACTGCAGGAAATTACACCGTCACATCTTAAGATGCCAGTTTCGCCAGATTTGCGTTAGCACTTGTATACGAGACATTGCAGCTTGTCCTTAGCATAATAATCTCTCTGTGTAGTGAGTTCCTATGACTGCTAGCGATTGTTGTTCAATTAACATTTTAATAAACTCATAGGTTACAGAAATAGTATTTGAAGTAGATACCACCTACATAAAACTATTGCATATCTACTATATAAGCCGTTAATTATTAACGAATGAAAGTAAAATATCTAGACTTAGCATCTCATTCAAAACGGTGTCGAAACCAGTAAATATCTTAGATAGGATGAGTATTTATTGGTCGCGTTGGTGGTTGATGGTGGCGGGCGGCGCGGGCGGTCGGGTGCGGCCGGACGAAGCTTTTATCAAAATTAGCAGCAGGCGCGCCCGCGCCGCGGCGCACCCCTCTCGTAAAACACCACGGCCATCACCGCATCGACGACTTGGGAGCCGCACCTAGCTGTCACACCCTCGCAATTCACCCTCTAGATATTACACTTAGTGACGTGGTTTTTGTATTCGATCACGCTTACTTACGTGATCATATAAAAAACACTACCTACACTTATCTAGTTAAATCCGCAGACTATTTAAAGGATGAAACGACACTGAGAGCTAGGCTTTGCAAAAACACTACGGAATAATAAAGAAGCACATTTCATAGCTGAGAAACATAACGCGGATTTGTGGGGATCAGATGGCGGACATTTGGCCTTCTTAAGCCGGTCACGTATTCAACAGTAAACAGCTTGAGATTTGTTGACTTACAGAATACCGCAACTGGTCGTGGTTAAAATCTTGCATTTGGGTTATAAAAATATAAGTGACAAAATAACGTTGGGAAAGCAAGGTATCTTTTGTAATCCAAAATGAAAAGTCTAATTTTTATATTAGTGATATGAATGGTAATGGCATTAAATTGTGGCCCGACACGCCTGTGGCACAATAAGTTGGTCAAGTGGGTGAAGTGAGGCCAGTATCTACGCAGACTGATTTACTCGCCATCTGTATGCGTGTTAGCTCTATCAGTGACATTATTTGGTGACACAATGTGCTAGTGTTTTTTCTTACATAAACTGAATCCTATAAGTAACACACAGTATACAGACTAACAAATCCAGTATTTATACAAAAAAACGAGACTTGTGTATGCATGACCATTTGAAAAAAAAAAAAAATTAAAGAATCCAGTAATACCATAAACAAAGAAATACTAAGATATACCTATTGTTAGGATTACGTATATCAAAACGAATAAAAGGCAGTTAATGAACTTAGTGACATAAAAAATAACCATATCCGCTATGGGGCATCGAAGCGTGTAATAATGGTTTAACTTACAAATAGCTACTAGTAGATCGGCTTATAATATAAGATGACAAACACGCTGGTAACGGAATGTTGCAGTGTACTTTTGTCTTCATTATTAAAATTTAAAGTTTTTTAAGTTAGGATATAGGTATATATATTCTAAACATTGGAGTAGCAAACGAGCGTGCAGTCCACCTGATAGTAAGTGGCAACTGCCGCCCATGGACATTTGTAATCCACCCCAGATAAGACTAGAATCCCAACTGAAGTCGACCACA
>DWRA01003444.1:0-12122 GCA_018250295.1 Spathilepia clonius | reverse complement strand
CGCCGTTCGCTCCTGCCGCTGCCGGCGCCCCAGCGCTGAGCGCGCTACCGTCGCCGGCCGAGCCGTGCTCGCTGAGCGGGGACATGCTGCTGACACTAGTGTTCGGGCTCTGCTCGTTTTCGCGCCGCTCCACCTTCTCTTCGACTCTAAAACACACATGTCACCAGTGAGAAATACGCTCCTTAAAATTGCAATGGATTGAATTGACAATACAATCAACAAACAAACTATTTTAAAACATTACAGGCAAAATACTCTAACGTAAATTAAACATATATAAATAGAAGTTCTTTTACTTTTTGTATCTTAGTTATAAAAGACGGAAAATCATATGATAAGAAAAAATACAAAAACATTGTGGCTATTATGTGTAATTTAATTGAATTATAGGTGTTCTGATAACAAACTTACTTTGTATTGGTAACTCCATTTAAGCTTGGACTCAATAGTGGCCCACTCTTCTCGTTCGAAACAGTCCAAGCATGATGCATGCATTTGGTTGTAACGACAAGTCCCTGTGGAGACTCGCATCGACTCGGTTTTGGTTTGCGCATGCCCCCCTCAGTTTCCTCCTCTTTCACCTTGTCCTCATTGAGCCTGTCGCTGCGTTCATCACTACTGGACTCAGAATCGTAGGGCACTAACCTTGAACCTGCATTACCATTCTTTTGTGAATGATTAGATGAGTCACTCTTGGTCATCTGCTCCTCCAGTTTTTCAAGGGGAGATTTTGTGGATTTTGCTACATTTCTTAATGGTGCAGGCTTTTCAGCAATTTTTCCACCATTACTAGTCAAAAACCTTAGGTCAGAATCACTTTTAGACAGTTTAGGTTTGACAGAATTTTCTTCGCTGGGTTTTTTAATAACAAAGCTTATTTTCTTATCTTCATCAACTTTGTAACTATTTTTATCCACACCATTAACAATTTTTGGTGGCTGACTGACTTTTTCCACCTCCCCATTTTGTTTTACTACCCATGGCTCAGTTACTGAATTGTTAGACTCTAACGTTTTTGTCAAAGTCTTATTTAGTATTACTGGTTGAACTTCAGGTTTAGCTGTCTCCATTGACGTACTGTTAGAGTTAATCGGTTTTCGTTCATCATTTCTGTAGAATGTTAACTTGAGTGGGCTTTTTTCTCTGTTATTCAGAATTATATTTTCAGAAAGCTGTGGTCCAAAAATTGCACTCGATGTGGAGGCGGCTAGTCCATTGAGTTCGTCGGTAGAATTGTCTTTTTCAAAGAACATAATATACGCATTTGTGCCGAGAACAGCAGATAAGGGCAATTGTCGCACGCAACTATCGTCAAACTGGTAATAATAACTATTAGGAGCTTGTCCTATTGCTGTGTAGTGCCCACAATTTTGAGATGGGCCCAAATGTGTCACTAAACTCACCAACTTGTAAGACTGAAAAAAATATTTAAAACTATATATTTTTTTACATCTTTCTACTAATATCATTGGATTAAGTATTATGGATGGTTACTACTACACTCTCGTATTAAGAATACGAGAGTGTTGTAGTAAGTGAATTAAGAATTCACTATTATTAATAGTATACCACCACAAATTATTACTTAAACCCCTGTTGATTTAACTAACAAGTTAATACAGAAATAAGTTAAATTATAACCATTTTGCATATAAAATATTCCACATTATTACCTAACTTTCTTATTTATTTCATTCATAGAATATTAAATAAATATATAATTCAAATTCAATGCTTATACTTACTAATGGTTGATGGCTATTTTTATTGTATATATATTTATTGAGAGATATCTTTTTTCGGAATTGCACATGTTTAGACAACTTGCCCCCTGCTAACGAAAACCTTTTCAAGGCAATGCAGAGGACCATAGGCGCCCTTTCAACAAAAAATTGTTTTGTTGCAGACACCTGTAAATAATAACATTTATCACTTAATTAATTCATTGTGTTACAACACAGGCATAAATTTAAGTTTGGCTGATTTCATGTCATTGGTGTAAACTCCGTAAAACATTGTTTATTAGTACACTTGGTCATTTTTAAACTACGAAAATTGTAACAATGACGAAAAAATATATATATATACTTTAGAATGCATGAAGAAATATTATAAATATAAAATTCCCACCTTCTTGTTACATGCTTCACATTTGTAACCAAGATCTTCCAGTCTTTCTCTTGAAAAAAATGAATCTAATGCTTCATCCAAAGTTGAATGTTTCCTAATGTCTAATAATAAATCCTGAAATTAATAATTTATTTCAAATGACGACACACACATACAGATTAACAGTAACAAGAATCAGGTGGATGAGATTAAGTAACTGATAGTTTATTAACATCAAAAAATAACTATAAATGTCTAATAAATTTACATGCAATCGATTGACTATGGTTCTTTAAGTCTTTTACAAATATTGAAAGATATGAGTCTACTTTATTCTAGATATATCATTTCATAGATATTTATAGAAAACTGAACAAATAAATATTTATAACTCAAGTAGGTACCTGAAAATGCTGATAAGTGGTAGACAAGTGATGACATGCAAGGCAGCGTACTGTAGAACGTAAATAACCACCCAAAATTTGGTTCAGGGGAGTAGTTTCTTTACTGTACTGGTCCAATTTATCAGCATTTATAAATCTTGATAAGTAACATTTTTCCATGGCCTCCACTAAGTATCTGTGAATACAAAATTATGGAAATTCAATATTTCAAACTATATTCTGTATTGCCACAATTATTGTTCTATCCTTATAAAAAATGTTTTAAAAAAATTAGACTTTCATATACATATGTATACTAATTCTAAGACAATTTTAGTCCTAGATTTATTATTATTACCTTAAGAATTCATGTGCATCTTCTTGTCTCCCGAGTGTCAAATGTCTACATATTAGACGTAACTTAGAGTACACTTGCCACGGTTTGATAGGTGCCCCTCCACTTTTTTGTGTAGCCATTAATGTTGCACGCATTCCACAAATTACACATGCCTCTGTAAGGATATTATTAACAAATTATACACAATGGTTATGTCATATTTTTATATCCTAGGCCAAAAGCAATCCATAGACAAATGGTATTAGCATACCCATTGTCCAAACAAATAGGTGTTTAGAGAAACCAGTAGAATTAAGCTGTCTGCTGCCCCCATGGTTGAGAGGAAGTCATGTTGGTTTTTCCCACGATAAAAAAAAAAGTTAAGTTCTATAGGATTCAAATGAGTCACAATTAAATAATAGCAGTGTTTACCTTGTTGATTACATTTCTCAGCATGAGCTGTTTCCGATACTAGCCAGTTGGCAAATGCAGGAACATGAAAGAGAGCTTGCAGAGTGGAATTTAAGTAACATGTGTTTCCCACATTCTGCATGCCGGCCCCAGCGGCCCACGCACCTTGCCATCCCAATTGCACCTTCTCAACAGGAAAGAACACCCTCTTTGGCTTTGGTAAGCCATCTTCACCATTTTTTGCTGCTTCTGAAAAAATATTTATACCAATTAAGAAACAAATCAAAGGAAGGAATAAATAGAACAAAGTATAACAAAATTTGCAATAAATATTTTTGCTATAGTATTATACATGTACAGAACAGTATATCTATAAATTATGCTTATTTTTATTCATCCAGGTTACATCTAAAACCATACAAACTAAAGTTAACAGTGGTTAGTCTAAAAAATATATTAATCTGTATAATAATTTGTCATTGTTATTGATTATTCTTTATTAATTATTCATAACTTCATAACATTATTAATAACCTTTCTCTTTTCCGTTCACTGTATAACAGGCATTGCAAAGTAATTGTTGTATTTTGAACAAATACTCTTATCAGTAACTTTACAATATTGTTTAACTATTGAACACAATAATAATTATTCACTTCCTTTTTACACATAAAAGAAATAATTAATAAGCACAATATTTTATATATTCAGCATTTGCACCTTAACATTATGCACTTTTAAATTAATCATATGCACTTTTATTGCAACCAGCGACCTCTTTAATTATCATTGTAAATATTAGTAATAAAAGTAATAAAGTAAATATTTACATCGTGAAAAAATATAACCTCATAAACATCTTGCATTGGAAATCGAATTAAGTATGCCCAAGAAATAAGCGTGGGTTTGTGATAATAGACATATGAAACTTACCTGATGATGCACTGCACGTAAGCAATTCTTTTTTAAGTATTTTACCATCTAGTACAGGTTTTTTAGGTCGAATAACCACGTATTTAGATTTGAGTCCATCGAGAACATTACGTTGATAATCTCCAGATTCTTCGAATTCAATCTTAGATAACAAACCGTTTTTGGATGATGAATACAGTCTACTGTCTAATAATGATGAACTTTGCGATTCTTCTGCCGTAAGAGATAAACGCAATGCGTTTGATACTGGGTCACAAATGGAAGCGGGCATTTTACCTCCAAAATCACACTATCACGGAAACGAAGATATCAAATAATAAAAGAGTGCATGTTTTAAATATGACTATGAATCACAGTTGTTAATTGTCGTATCTTTCTTAATTTCGAAATTTGTATAACTCAAATAAAAGGCAATACGAGCAGAACTCTCACGAAAAAGGAAAACGTACAATAAAATTTTACGCGGTGGTTCTAGCCATAGACATCGTAGATATGTAAATGCAATCAGCATGGCCGACCACAGATAGATATTTCAACGAAGACATATTTATAGTCTATTAAACGGTAAGATCGGTCGGCTAAAGAGTCTAAGTAGGCAAAATAAGCTTTTATACTGTTGAAATTAATATAGATTCCTATCGTCGTCTATTAATGTCCCAAAGTCTAACCAAACAGGATTTTACTTGAATACCAGATAACAATCGGAATGGTCGTGAGTGTGGTCGTGAATCATCAACTTATAATATTTTGTTAAACGCTATTTCTATGCACACATGACACAAGGGTCTAAATTAATTCTAAAATTTGTTAATATAATTTCACTTTCTCTAAATATGAGGTACCAAATAATCATCAGCAGAATATTAAATATTTGAAAATACCGGCTACAACCGGAGCATTACGATGTTTTCATAGACAAAGGATAAATAAATATGGATGCTATGACATTTGTCAAAGTCAGCATAAAAAATTATTAACCTGCTCTTTGAGCAGTTTGAGTGAATATATTTTAGAATAAATGGGAATATATTGCATCATAACAGATACTTAAGTACTAAGCGTTTAGACTAAGATATATTTAAATACTTAGCTCGTGAGGGTTTTGCATTAAAGCTCTGAAACTAATTTTTCTTTAGGTAGTGAGGAGAGCGCCGGTGAAATTGTGATCATGGCGAATCCGTCATCAGGCGTTGGTAAGGTTTTAATTTTCGTATCGTCGACTACATTTTTATTTTTAGGATACTGATGTTATTATTATTATTATATAATTAGGATGGATTCCATGTATTAGTTTTTCAATTTGATTGTCTACTAACCATTTTTGTTTTTTATCGAACAGTTGTACCTCGAAACTTTCGTCTTCTAGAAGAGCTTGAGCAAGGTCAGAAGGGAGTGGGCGATGGCACGATCTCTTGGGGTCTCGAGAGCGATGATGATATGACTTTGACTCATTGGACTGGCATGATAATTGGCCCTCCTAGGGTAACAATAAAAATATTTTGCTTGCATCTTTTGTTACTGAATCTTATTATCGTCATTTGATTACATACTAAGTACAATACTTAGTGCAAAGTATTATACAGTATAACAATGTTTTTTATGTAAAAGCTTTGTTGTGTCTGGATACAGATATTAAATTATTTGATTTTTACAGACTCCATATGAAAATAGAATGTACTCTCTTAAAATTGAATGTGGCACTAGATACCCAGATGAGCCACCAACTGCTCGGTTTATTTCTAGAATCAACATGAATTGTGTGAATAGCCAGACAGGACTTGTAAGTATATCTTGTTCATTCATTTCTGTATAAAAAAAAATAACAATGCAGTTTAGGATATTTTCAACAACTGGAATATATCCACAAAATCTATCTTTTTATTATTTTGAACTGAGACATGAGTATACAATAGTTTGCACACTAATTTACAAACCTTATGTTGTGTACAAATTGTGCTTGTACAATAGAATTAATTTCAACTTCTTTGAATCAGGAAAGGTTTTTATTTTAGATGTTTTATATGTGTTTGTAGTTGTTCATAAATAAATTTCAGTAATGCTTTGATACTATTTAAAGATGCAAATATTCATTTACATTATAAATATATTAAAGTATGATGTTGTCTAAATAGGTGGATAACAGACAAGTTCCAATTCTGGCGAGATGGCAACGTGATTACACTATCAAGACAGTGCTGCAAGAATTACGACGTCTCATGACTCTCAAGGAAAACATGAAGCTCTCGCAGCCACCAGAGGGGAGCACTTTCTAGTGTCTCGATCAGTAAATCATGTCTCAGAAACCCAATCTACTTAACATATCTAAGTTTAATCCCTCTTATTTACGATTTGTTTTCTTTATTGTCTACATTCAAGGTACTGCAAAAGCAATTGGTTTATATAATATAACTTTATTTTTGGGGTATTATGATGCATTTATTAAAGCATATTTTTCGATTTATAGTTTGTCGTATATTTATATATATATCTTCAATACAGTAGATTGGGTTGATATAATATTACATACAAGAAACACTTGAATGGCTCTGCATTATCTATTTAGAGTAACACCCATTAATTTATCACATTTCTTAAATTATTGTGGCCTTTTAAACTTTCAAATTTGCTTTTATAATTAAGGCTAGTTTACTGGTATTTGTTGTTTTCATAATTAGTGCCTGTACTTCGAAACTAGGTACTTATTTGCAAGAATGTTCCATTAATAAGTGGAGATTTTTAAATAAGGGCACACTTAATCTATGTAGCATTGTCTACCACAGCTAAAACCGCACTAAAAGTAATTTATGAAGTTGATCTTTCCAATGTACCGTTAAATTTTGTGTATCTTTTTTCTTTGTTAACAAGATCAAGTGTAACATATTTTAGGAAATTTTTATTTCTTAGGCACATAAGATAAAGTACTACTGTTTCGTTATATAGCTTTGCATCACGATAATAACATGGTTCAAAGAATGCATATAATGCAGTTGTCCAGTGACAACCAATTGACCATAAGGCTTGTCAATGTGAAAATATGCAGTAGATCCCATTTTAACTTCTGCGTGAATTTATTGTTACAAACCAAATGCTAAGTCAAATTGTTTCATAGCATTAATATTTTTACCAATGTATAACTAGCAAAGGTAAATAAATCAAATAATACTGTCCACTTGCATTTTTTTTTACCTTACGTAGAGAAATAAATGAATATTATTGCCACCTGGCAAAATAACCCATGTTATAGTTTGTGAAAGAGAAAAAATGTTATATATAAATGAAATTATTTAAAGCTGCCCCTTCTTGACCTCGCCAATTGGCGACGCCCTTGCGTCAACTTCTGCACGCTAATCGGTCCGGCGAGTACTTGACATGTAAAATGCGCCTCAACTTTTGTAATGTAGAGAGAATATAACGTGTTTTCTTATATATTTACGTGTTCTGTCAGTTTCATGCAAAAATATTTGTATACTATTTAGCCAAATAGGCTACATCGCATACAGCAATGCAAATATCCTGGTTTGCTCTTCGCAGAATGTTCATCCATTTCAGTAATAGTAGTTAAGTAATGCAATAATCAAAGTTTAAATTAATTTTGTGCAACAATTAGTAAAAATGTCAATTTATACCTACATTTTGAGATGGTTTTCACAAGCTTTTCATTTAACTTGTTTGTTCGTTTGTATGTATGGTTTGATTTTGATGATAATGCATGATTACTTGGGTGACGTCATCATTAAATTTGCTACGATAGAAAAATATATTTTATGCACCCACTTAAAATGAGAAGATTTTTAGGTTGAATGCAATGTAGGTTTATTTTAAAAAACTTTTTTAGTATGAATTTATTATTGGTTTAATTTGTTAAGTGCAGTGTCCGAAGGAAAAACGTTTTTTAAATATTTTGAGTAAAAATTAAAGTTTGGGAGCCACAAATTAAACAGCGGTAGAAAGTATATCCCTGGTATAAAAAAAAAACACTCGAAAACGATAAACATCAAACACAAATACAACCACGTTATAAAGAAACGTCTGGTAAATCTGGTTTTGATTATCTTCGTAGATCGTATTTAAATATGTTTTACTTAGACGGTTATGTACTCATCCGCAGACAAAGAGCGTATCCAACACGTGCTCTAGCAGACAAAATGTTCAAATATGTAATTATAGCGTAACAGGCTCGCCGGCACACTTATCCCGAACTTTTTATACAAACTTAAGCGAAGTAACAAAAAAGGGAATATTAATTAAACTCAGAAGCAGGTTTTTATCGGATTCAGCTTTTAATCAGTGGTTAATTTTCCAGAAAAAAAGTGTAATGAAGCGTGGTATTCCTCCAACTTCCGCATCGTTTGCTTAGGTCGGGTACAAAACAAGCGTCGAAACTATAGCAGTACGAATAAAGGATAGTCTTTATAATTATATTAGTAGGCGGTAGTACTACCGCAGTACATTTTATTATGTAATGGGTACTCACGATACGGTTTTGATTTCTTATTTACTGATATTTCGACCCAATTGCATGGATCGTGTTCACGGCGAATACATCAATTCCGCGATAATATTAAATGTCTATAATCGTAAGTATAGTATCGCGGTAGTTACATCTACTATCGTATGAATGTATCGTACGAAAACGTCTAGTAATAAAATTCGATTTTGTTTTGAGCGCGTTAGTTGCCTCTACTGCATATTACTTTTTTTGTAACTTACATAGCAATCACACCGCAGCAGAATATTTTGAATATAGTTCATAATAATTATCATATACAATTGATATTGTATTGGGCTGGTCTCGACATATTACTAAAATATTGCGGAGTAATGTTCAGATCGGCTCGGATGTAATGCACCTCAGTTATAGAATCAAGTATTTATCTACGTATATAATGTCACTGTAAACATTGATCACATAATTATTTGTAAATATAACTTGTGTCATTACATTTTGCTTTTGGTGCTGTTATTTTAACATTACAAACAGACACTTGAATTTTAATTATTTGTATAGATAGAATATTGGCTGTTTTACTGGTTCTGACAATACTCTTACAGTGCTTTCTGCTCACCCTACCCATCCTTGCCTTGTCTAAGACAGGACCAAACCAAGTCTAGGTAGATAAAACGCTCTGCCAACCCCCTAGTCACGCCTTCAATAGGTATATGATATACTCTAATGCATACTCTGGAAATGGGCATATTTGGCATAATAAACAAGTTTCTAGTCTTTGGTCTAGTTATTTTATTGAGAATTAAATCATCATTTTCATTCGAAACCGATTCATGGTCAAACTCAATCCACATACAATACATATAACTAAAACTTAATTTTTATATAAAATTTAAGATAAACTATTTATTTACAACGATTTAAATAGGTATGTACATAAATATTTAAATTCACAACATTTAACTTGATCAACAATGAATCATTTAATTGAATATGATTATTACAAATTATTAAACAATATTTTCTACATTACCGAGTAACAACTTATATTGTTGCGGCCGACAACAACAATATTTATTGCACGTCAAACAGCATTTGCACGAAAACGTTATAATTATCAAGAGTCAATATTTAAATGTGTGTGTACTCCAAAATTTCACGCTATAATTAACTTATTTAATTCATTGACTATTGTTATTGTATTTACTTCTTGTGCATTAACTATGTATATTATAATCACAGAAATATTCGGTGGATATCACTAAGAGATTTGTCGAAGTAGTGAGTTGTGTAGGAAGCCTATGAGATTTATTGAAAATACAATAAACATAAAACGCAAAACGGCACATCAACTGAAACTTTCCGAAATGTTCTATAATTGCATTTCATTGTTGCTTGGGCGCCGGCCGACAACAACGGGTTACTATTTTTAAAAAATAAATTTCCATTAAAAATAATGCAAATTACTTAATAATTGTAAATAATATAAAACACGACATCTAAATAGAATCAATAATTTACGAATTATAAGCGTACTAATGGACAGACAAAGTAATATTTCCATTTATTATATAAAAATAGAAGACATAGAAAAGGGATAGACAGGCAGGCTACGATAAAAATAAGTGTTTGTAAAAAAAATGTCTAATGGCATATTAATTTTTGTATTACAACACTTTAAATTACTTTATTAAGATACATTTTGGCTGATTATAAGTTTATTGTAGGGACTCAACAAACATTATATGTTTCATATATGTAGACAGCGTTTCTGGTGTTGTCGTCATCATTAGAATAATTAAAGCAACTTTATATTTTTTACAAAAATCATCTGTATAATTCATTCTACTAAGTTAATCAATATGAACAGTTCTGTCCTGGCCAGCGATTTGGTCACCGGACGCCCCGTGACTCCTGCAGGTTGGCTCGTTGCACCACCTAAGCTTTATATCGTAAGCTTGAAATGCCACAAATACGTTACACTTAAAGTGCATACTACAATATACTAGTTACTCCGGATAATTAAAAATATTCCAGGCATTACATCTAAAAACGTTACCTTACACCATATAATATTCTTCTTGTATAATCATATTAAAATGTATATTTAACAGACTAAAATATTATATAATTTAGTTATGAATTAAAATTTCATTGCAAAGTTAGTTAACAGAAACAAATATTTTAAAATCATTGTTGTACCACAAGAAAGAATCATAATTATTCCGAGTTTAAGATAAATACTTAATTACTATACATGTTATTGCTTATTGCCATCGTACACGTCGACGTTAGGGGGATCCGGCAACGCGATGCAAGCACAGGAACATTATTTATTTTACTCTATCTCTATTCACGAATCTTTTATACTACTTATTTTATACAGCAGCATTAAAGATACACGACGCATATTTTTTTAACACTTTCCTCCACTTTGTTAAGCATTTTCTATAAAGATAAGGTAATATGAGGGGTACTTTTAAGCGAGTTTTAACTGATCTTTAAAAATCCTGTACACAGAAGCTCTAAGACTCGCACTAACTCCGTATCACTGTTCATCGCACGTAATATTAGCAATATTAACGTCTTGTGTTTACATGGATGAACAGTCGCATTCAATAGTTTGTATTCAAGTAGGTATACCTAGTGTATAATTTCAAACATTTAATACTGAAAATATTGTAATAACATATGCATATAAAGTAGATATTTTTGAATATTTTACAAATCTCAGTTCTTGTCATTTAACATTATCATGAAGTTATTTCTTTCGACTTTTATATCAATTGTTTGAATAAAAGGTATAGCCATGAACTGAATCGTCGAAACCCTGTTGACCTAAAATATTTACATTGTAAATGCGATTCATCAATTATGTTTCTGAATGTTTTCAAATGGCCCCATGCAAGAGACGATTGTGAGTCAAAGCGTTACACAGGAAGAATCAGGATTTTGTAATATAGCGTACGCGTACGACGTCAATCCGAAACAAAGTAAGATTACAAGTACGTATATCTAAAACACTAACGATATTAATAATTTGGCGATATACGGGGCGACAGTTAAATACATCGACAACCTGAAAATACGTACAAACGCTGGGCTACGAATAGAAATGCGTCCCTAGGCAAATCGGCAAACCAGGCAACGCGACGGACGCCCCGGAGCGCGGTCGCCGCCGCTATTCCTCGCACTCGGCGGCGCCCACCGAGTCAGAAATGACAACGATTCGATCCGCGCGACGACGACGAACTCCGGAAACGTGATGCGGTCGACGACCGCCATCGCGCTAGCACAGTCCGTGCAGCCGCCGCGCCGACGGGGCGGGCCGCGCCGCCGCCAGCAGCCGTAGCAACGGCCGCCCGCACAGCGCCACCAGACCGCCGCCCGCCCAGCGCGCCGCCGCCGCCTCCTCCACTTCCGCGATGCGATTTAGCGAGCGCGACTCCCGCAGGCGGCTCTCCTTGCGCGCCGCTCGGCGCCGCCGGCCGCCGCTTGCGCC
>DWRA01003443.1:0-12125 GCA_018250295.1 Spathilepia clonius | reverse complement strand
CAACAAGCTGCAGAATAACTTAGAACAAAAGAAAGTAGTTCTTGAAGAGTTCCAGGTTCGTATAAATATCGTCTTATTATTTTAGTTCTTACTTTAACGACACACATGTAACAAGCTTGAAGACGCAGCGGTACATTTTTATTTTATTTTTTATATTATGCAGTAGCAAACGAGCAATCAGTCCACCTGATGGTAAGTTGCAACTACCGCCCATGGATATTTGTGATCTACCCCAGATAAGACCAGAATTCCAACTGAAGTCGACCATAGATGCGTTGCTACCCCCGAGGACTAAGTTGGAATGTTTCGTTAAGTTTATCTGCCTTCCACACCCTTCATACCAGAACACAGCAGCGCGTAACACTGCTCCTATTAAGCAGAAATAAGTGTGGCGGTGGTGCCGCCGGAGTCGAACTACAAAGGGTTCTACCACCTTTAAAACACGAGGTACTTACATGAGGTGTATAATCTTAACCATCTGGGTTTACAATCCATGTATGCCAAACTTAACGTATAATTCTAATTTTGTTTGTCTTTGATAACAGACTTCCATGAGCATCAGTGATCAGCAGCATTCAGTAATTATTTTGGGTAAAAGTAGACGCGACGATTTGCACCTTATTTTAAATTAGCGGTTTTTTAAAAATATGACACTAAAATGCAATGTTCTACCAACAGGGCCACCTGCAGACCCTGTTCGACTGGCAGGCGGAGCTGGACAAGCTGAACGTGCGCGCGCAGACGCTGCTGGAGACGTGCGCCGACACGCGCGTGTCCAACGGCATCACGCAGCTCACCACCAAGTACAACGCGCTGCTGTCGCTCGCCAAGGAGGTCATGAAGCGCCTCGAACTGCATTACCAGGTACGTGTTCATCACCATCATCATTATAGATATTAACTAGTTAATACTATCAGGCGTTACTTTGCAGAAATCCACTTTATTAAGTTAGGTTTAAACTACTTTGTAAAAATCCGCTATCAATATATATGATGGTATATATCTTAAACCGTACGGTGTGCATCACCTTCCCTCCCACGTATGATAAGCGCGTATGCAAAAATGAAATATATACCTTACATTAGGGTAGGTTGACGACATAGAGGGAGGGTGGTGCATACTGCACGGTTTAAAATATATACAATCATATAAGTTTGTAGCGAATTTTTGAAAATTAGTTGAATCCTCACATTATCGTTATCATCGTCGTGGTTATTATTATTGTCATATATAGTAAATCTTTTTGTTTTACTGTTGGACATTGGTCACTTTAAATATTAACAAACAATTAAGGTCTATGTTATAAATTAGGCTACTAATCTCATTATGTAAATTTATAGGCGTCTTACAGACTTTCAATAACATTATGGAGAATTGTTCACGTTGTGTAAACTTCTAATATGTTAATTATATGCAACAGGAACACCAACAACACAACGCCCTGTACGGAGAATGCCAGGACTGGCTCGACAGGACGCGCGAGAAACTCAACCAGTGTGCGGAAATACCAAACACCTTGCAAGAAGTGAACGCCAAACTTAACACCGTCAAACTCCTCCGCCAGTCCCTGGAACAAGGGCAGAACAAACTGAGATATCTTCTGGAGTTAAAAGAGAAGGTTATAATGAACACCGAACAGGCTGGTGCCGCCAAGATCCAAGAGGATACTGATAATCTGAAGCAAGAGTTCGATAAACTGATAGCTGACCTGCAAGACGTGAGGAACAAGCTGACGAATAGGGCTGCGCAGTTTGATGATATATCAAAGGTGAGTTTAATTACAAGTTTTAATTAAATAATCCATAATTGTACTAGTAACAAAATTGTTATTATGCGCACACAGTGCTATTTGTTACGAGTACTAAACGAAAAATGTAGTTGTTTTTTTTTATTGCAAGTAACTATAAAATAGTGAAAATTTTAAAGTTACTTTCACTAAAAAAAACTTCAGAACTACGTATATGTATCAATACCACAAATTGAATTGAACACTAGATTATATTCTTCCTATCATGTCTAATAGTTACTTAATAATGTACATCATTGTTAAAGATTCACAAACTACTCGTGGAGTGGCTAGATGACATCGACCAGAAAATCCAATCGGACGATTCTCTCCTCAACGATCTGTCGGAGAAGAAGGCCAAGCTGGAGAAATTCAAGACCTTCAACAGGGACATAGACTCGCACAAGGACCTCGTCAACAAGTTGAACGAGAAGCTACAAGAGGACGCTTCGCTCAAGTCGAAGGAAATTGATGATTCTTTGAAGCGGTATGATGATATCAGGAAGACTGTCAGCGAGATGATTACTGTAAGTTAATTATTATACGCATTAACAAATAATAGTTGTAAAATTACTTGCCCTTTTAAGGATAAAAAGTTACATGAGAGTAGAAATGGAAAACAAAATTGTAATTAATTATTTCAATCAGTGTAGTGTGTGCACTAATTTTTTTTGCAAGCATGATTGTAAGAATTGCAGCAAATATCCGTTATATTTCAAAAATTGAGACTTCATTATTTATTTTTCAACTATTATTTTCTGTGACTAGTTTATGGCAATCTAACAAAAAAATCGTTTCAGAAACTGGAGGACTATGTCAATTCGCATATTCAATACAAGGAATCGTACGACAGCTTCTACGATTGGATCCGCAATTGCAAGATAGAGATCCAACAGTGCTCCGATTCGCACGGCGAGAAAGAGGAAGTCCAGAAGAAACTGAAAAGCGTCAACAAAATCATCTCGTCTTTACCCAAGGGAGAGGCCCTGCTTAAAAAGGCGATTAAACTAAGTGAAGCCGTGTTACAGACGACAGGTAACGAAGGTAAAGACAGCATTAGCCAAGAGATCAAGCAATTGAAGATCGAATGGGAGAACTTGCAGCAGATCTGCAAGGACACAAAGAAACTGTTGGAGAAGTGTCTCTCGGCGTGGTCCGACTTCCTGGAGACGTCGGAGAAGATGAGCAAGTGGGTGAAGGAGTTCGACGGCAAGCTTAACGCTGTGCAGAAAGTCGATAAGATCACGCCAGAGTACTTGGAAAAGTGTCGCGTAAGTATGATTAATAACTCTCTTTTATTTTAGCTATAAACATCCTTTTATGTAATTATTGAATATTATAATGATGGTTTATACTCATTTTTAATGGCCTCACCGAAAATAATATTTCAAATTTTCGTTGCAGGACTTATTATCACAAGCATTAGCTAATAAACACGTTTTGGAAGAATTGAACGATAGATGCGAAAATCTTATGGAGCTTAGCGCCTGCGCCTGGGTTCGTGACAAAACTGTAAACCTGCAAACAGAATACACGTCTCTTTTGACAAAGATCCAGGGTCTAGTGTCCAATGGCGAAAAGAACCTGTCCGATCACACAGAGTTCATAAAAGCCAAAGAAGAGCTACAGCAGTGGCTGGAAACCGCTCACGGCACTGTACAAGATTCAATCGGAGTTGGTGATATTGATACCACCAAGGACAAACTGGAAACTATTAAGCTGGTTAGCAACCGCATGACTGAAGGGCATCACTTGCTAGTCGTTTTGCAAGAAGCCTTCAAAAAGGCTCTGAACAATACGCCACCTGAGGAACAAGATGGTCTGCGTAATGACGTGAAAGTTTTGCAGGAAAGCTGGGACCAACTGAAGATCGACCTTAACTCGATAACTGCTCAACTCAAAGCTGCTATCGGCAAGTGGGAGGACTTTGACGACTCCAAGAACAAGGTGAACCAATGGATTAAGGATACCGAACAAAATCTCGACAAAGTCCCGCCAACTGGTGGGGAATTAGGTGAGATGAAGACTCTCCTGGAGAAATACAAGCATATTGAGGATGAAATTGACAATAAACGCCCTGAATTGGATAGATTGAAGGGCGAAGCTGCCGAATTGAGCTCTTGGGCTCGAAAACCAGCTGTCAGAGAATCGGTGTCAGAAATCGAGAGGAAATGCAACGCGTTGAGAGCGAAATGCGCTGCAAAGAAGGCGGAATTAGAATCCGAGATCAAAGACTACAACCAGTACCATCAATCGCTTCAAGACACCGAGAAGTGGCTGTTGCAAATATCCTTCCAACTCATGGCACACAACTCTCTGTACATTGCCAATCGTGAGCAAACCGAGGAGCAACTAGCTCAACACGCAGTTTTGTTAGACGATATCCAGAAGTACAGGTCGACGCTTGACGACTTGGAAGCCAAGGGCAGGGCGCAGATCGAGCGCTACGAAGCCACGACGCCGTCTATCCGTGACACTGTCGGCAAGCAGTTGAAGAACGTGAACGACAGTCACAAGAGCTTACTGGCCACCGCTCTACAGATCGAACGTCGCTTGCGTGAAGGCTTGGCGAAGTTCAAGGAGTACGAAGACACGCTGGAAAGCATTCTGAACAATCTCGATGAGTGTGAACCAGCTATTACAGAGCTGGATGTGCCGGTGGATGGACTGTCGCATGGACGGGACTTGCTTGACAAGGCTAGGGTAAGTTTCTATTTTATATCTATTTCATACTGTAGAAGTACCAAACGAGAATGTAGTCCACCTGATGGTAAATGGCAACTGCTGCTCATGGACATGTGTAATCAACTTAAGATTAGGATACATTTTTACCTGAGTTCTATTATAGATGCATTGCTACCCTTGAGCACTAATATGGAATGTGTCGCTTTTGTATGTTTTTCCTGCCATATCTTTCAATTTTTAGGTGGTAGAACCCTTTGTAGTTCGACTCCGGCGGCCGCCACACTTATTTCTGCCTAATAACAGCAGTGTTAATCGCTGCTGTGTTTTGGTTTTAAGGGTGTGGTAAGGGAGATAAACTTAACGAGGTATTCCAAATGTCTATGGACAACCGTTGGTACTTACCGTCATGTGGACTGCAAGCCCGTTTGCTACTCCATCAAATAAAAAAAAACGGTAGTCACTTAAAATTAGACAGAGGTCTACGTGTGCACTGAATGTAAACGTGTGTGTCGCGTGCCAGGCGCTGCACAACCGCCTGCAGACGGAGAAGTCGCGGCTGTCGGCGGCGGTGGCGGCGTGCTCGGCCGCCGCGGCGTCGGTGTCGCGGCCGTCGTCGCCGGCCGACAGCGCGCCGCTGCCCGTGCCGCCACGCGAGCTGCTCGTGCGCGCGCGCCTCGAGGACCTCATCGACCAGGTACTGGCCGCCTCCGCCGCCGTGCTCGGCGGGCTGGGCCGCGGGGATTAGGCGAGCTCGGACTGAATGTGACGCATGATGAGAATGATGGGGAAAAAATTAGGAGGAATTTATGAGAGTCGCGATTTGATGTAGGACGTGATGTCTTTAGTAAAGACAGGAAATGAAAAGATAGGAATTAAATAGATATAATATCAAAGTAGGTAGGTTACAGATATAAAAGGTGAAAATAAAAAAAAAACGTCTTAAGTATTTTACTTAGGACAGCTTTAAATAACTCTCCTAAATATTAATGATTAGAACAACGTTTTTAAAGGTGGCAGAAAGCTTTGTGGTTCGGCTCCGTCGGCATCACCGCCATACCATTTTCTGCTAAATAACAACAGCGTCAAGTGGTATTGTGTTTTGGTTTGATGGGAGATGGATTTCCATCTATTTTTAGCGTGAAACAGTTCCGAGTTTCAGTGTAAATGAAGGCTGACTCACATATAAGGCGACCACGTTAGTTCTCAGGAGTTGCAACGCATTTGTGATCGGCTTGACGTAGAAACCCTGATCTATATAAAGTTGGTTACACATATCTATGGGTAATGTGAATTTTAGTAAACTGCAGTGAATGACTGTTTTAAAATAATATACGATGACTTGCTGGGGGAGCGGTCACCATACTATTCTGACACGCTCCAGGTTCGATCCTCGGTCAGACAGACATCTAAATCTAGATCCTGGGTCTTAGTGTTTGTGTAGCTGTCTTTTGCGTCCATGGTAGTTACCCACGACACAGTAAAAATCATAGTGTAGGGCTATAAGTGCAAAAAGCGTAATTATTTAAATTAAAAATTGTTTCGTGAGAAATTCTACAGCAAAACCCTCAATTAGGCCGTGATCTATGCTTTTCGTTTTTTCCCACTTCTGCCATTTGTCCCCACCTAAATATGTAAATTAAGCACCTAATAGCAACCAGCAGAGGCTTTAAATATTCCGACATCTTAATTCCGAATTAATTGCGTTAGGACGTACCAATAAATCTACGGTCGTTATAATAAGACTCTAGTTTGCTTAGACTACGAATTTGTTTATACTCAGCAAAGGATCTGAGAACTTGAAATTGCCAAAATTAAACTTTGAATCGCCTAATTTAGAGTTCAATTTAGAATGTGTGTTATATAAGTTACGACGTCCTTTAATCTTTTGATTTGAGTTTACTAGCCCACGCCCATTGATTAACATGAAAGATAAAACTTGGCTTAATGAAGTATTTTTATACGTAACAATTTTTTCACAGCGTTAACTGACCGTGAGCACGGGAGCAAAATGCTTCGGAGTAGAGTTTATAATAAAAAATCAGAAACGTGTCTATTTCAAATATTAACAAAAATGCGTAGTAAAGAACGAAAGGAAGTAATTAGACACTAATTCTTTTAAATGCTTCTTCTACTTTTATGTTCTTACAATGCATACATATGTATGTATGCAAGTATGCAGGTTTAAGCAACATATATTTATTGAAATTAAAATTAAGTAGCTATACCCATTTTATATACTTGCCTAAATATCGTTTACAAATATCTATTGCAGCAGCGTAGTGAATTTTCTATGAGGCCTCCACCAGACAGACAATGTCACTCCTAAAAAAAATTTTTGTATGAGATAAATAAGCAAGCGAGCATCTGCAGTCCATCTGATGGTAAGTGGTCACTGATGGTAGCTGCGCCCCGTGGTACCTTTTTCACGGCTTTTAATCTTAAAATTGTGTTTTCGTTATAAGTACCTACCGTATATACTTTCATATACATTCAGTAAAAACCTATTATTTTGACTTTACAAGCAGACACTCCAATATCATTTATTTGTATATATACATAAGGAAAAAATATATTTTTATGCCTTAATTCGACTGCATTGTTTTCGCTGTTTAACCATCACTTCGTTACAATTAACCCTGCAGTTGCGTTAGAAAAATGGCTGCGTACCGACTTGGACAAACGAGAAATTAATATCGGGTGTTCTATTTTCCATCAAGTTCCCACTTTCCACTTTGAACCCTTCCGCCCTTTTAATGTTTATGCATCAAGATAAGCGTATTGTTTGCTTAAGAACTGTCTGCCTAATTACAGGCTTCTGTCGCAATGAAGAGATGTAAAACTTTTGGACGTACAATAACTACTGTAGAGGTACCTTTAAACTATTTTTTTGTTGTTTTTGTCTAAAAAATATGTATCGAAGATATCCATAAAGTTAATAAGTTTTGTTTAATTACCTACATAAGTTAGCGCCGATAAAGATTCTACCACAAATTTTCTAGACATCTACTTTACGACAGGATTTCTCAAACTTGAAGATCGGTGAAAATTCTTTCAAAATAAAAAAAAATATAGACAAAATTAAGCATGGATTAAAAAAATAATTTTGTCACAAACAGCAATACATAAATGTATAATAAACGTGATTGACGGACTTGTCGCAAATTGAGTCAATTGTAGAAATTTCTTTAATTTCCCCGCTAAACATCCGCGATTATGTAAATTTTGTCTACCCCCTATGATTAAATGGCACACCCCAAGAAGAACCTACGTGTAGCTCACTTTCAGAAGCTTCTTTCTAACAAGAAGTCTTATTTTATTAAGCCAGTAAATCACACACCAAACACAACTTAATTTTATGTATCTATGTCTTCATTTTGCTTTCATAATAATAAAAGTACTTACATAAATGGCGGTTTTTGTAAATACTAATGAACGTTATTACAGTTCGCTAATATTATAATATTTTAAATATAAGGTATTAAATAAAATAAAGTACTTAGTAAGTACTTGCTATAATAACAAATATTAATAATTAAACACTAATTGTGTAGTCATAGGAGGTACGAAACCCTCCGCGTGCGAGTTCGATTCTAAATTTTTTTTCGCACTTGGGATCCATGGGAACTTTTGACATTTTATTTGTAATAGTGCACAAATAAGACATGCACCAATTTACATCTTAATGGGTATTAATAAATTATTTTGCCTATTTTGGTAGGAATAAGTGTTTTATATTACTATAATTTAAATCTATATAATCTATAAATGTATATATCATATATATTATCACAAATCCGGTCAAATATTTAGGTATTTCAACGCCATCTCACTAGTACGGCAAGTGACTATTTTGTTACTTATAAACCTACACTCCAGATGGCGCTGAACTTCTTACCGCTTTATGCGCATACGACACGTTACTGATCCCAACGCCATCTATCAAGAAAAGGCAAAATTACATGGTACCGTGAGAACTCAGAAAGAGCTTAGTAAAGCTTCGTAGAATGTAGTTTACTGCAACTTTGCTAGATGGCGCTATACCCTGCGCCTGCGTTTGCTCATAGGCACTGAAAAATATTCATTTGGCGCCGTTCTATAACAATAATTGTTAAATAATATTTATTATTTATTCATAGGTTAAGTGTAATTTTGTTTATAATTACATTGAGTAAGGGTAATGCAAAATATATATCTAAATAGGTAAGTCGTTTCAATATTAGGTAGGCAATGCATCTATAACAATTGAATTATTTATGAGTGCTAACTTTAAACGTTCTTTAAATAAAAATAAAAATATAAATTCATTATAACAGGAAATAAATGAAGTACCTAACTATTTTTTATTTAATGTTAAACAACAGTTGGCACAAATTAAAATAAATCTACGCAAAATAAACAAGTATTGAAAATTATTGAGAAGGTAGGTAACCGTTATTAAAATTCTTACACAATAAATGAGAAAAGGCCACATTAACAAAATAAGTATGACAGCACAATATGGTTTCAAGCTTTCACTGCGAATTATTAGCATTGTAGTAATGGATACTCAAACAATGCATTGCGCATCTAATGCATTGCCGCGTGGATGTGATTAGCTGGGTCAAATGTCAAGGTAATAACGAACTGATGCTTCCAACAAGCCTTCCGAGTGGAAACCCATTAGCGAACCCAACGAACCTCGAATGTATCTAATATAAATACTATCGTACTAAATCTTATCCATTTTCTGTTCTGCCTCCCAACTGCGTACATGATTTTAAAAAACTTTACTAAAAAAGTTGTAGCTATGTCGCTACTATCAGTCATTGTTTTCATAGTAATATTGCTATTTACTACAGTGAAATCTAAAATCGAAAGCGAACAAGTACCGCCTGAGCTCTCGATTCAAAATTTAAAAGAAATGGTAACAAAAATGATTAAACAACAAAGCACGAAGATACAACATTTGTTAAAGAGAATACAAATAAACGCACATTCTGTTCTATTGAAAATACGGAATATAAACCGAAATTCGAATGCGATCAATAGCAAAATCGTAAATAATATTGAAAGGAGTTTTTCGAACGACGAACACCAAATCGAAGCGCCAGTGATAAAAAATAGTGCGAAAGCGACATCGAATGAACTAGTTTCTAATTCAAGAAGCTTCAATAGCCACTACGCGACGACAGGGTATGGAGTGAGTGGGAATGCAAACTACGGAGCGTCAACATACCACCACCATTCTATAGGTTTCGATCCGATCAATATAGTGGTGTCTATGTCCCTTTTGTCTTTTTTGTTGCAAGCGCTACAAGGGCTTTTGACGAGAACAAGATTTCCTACACCGGTCGTGGAAGCTAAAAGTTTAAACACAATGAAAAACTGGCTGACCGAGCTCGAGAAAAAGACTTGGAAACCTGTGAAGATAAATGAATATCTGAAGAAGCGCTTTTATAAAAAATATCTTCGTTAAAATAACCGTGTCGTTGAATGGAACGCGATTAAGAAGTTGTGGGTTTATTGATAGATGTTAGAAGTACTTGTTATTAGAGACTAGAGACATTATTTATATTGCATGGAGAGGTGTAAGTACTTTGGCGTAGGCTACTCTTGAATGATTTTAGCAAAAAGTATTTTGATTTGTTATGTGAAATTTATAATTGTAACTATCCTTTGAAATGTAACAAAGAGTGCCTGATTATAACATTACCGGTTTTTTTATTACCGCCTAACGAATTCATAAATGCTAATAGGTACATAGTACTTTTTACGTAATGCACCTAATTGTCATAAGACTCTTATCGCCTTGTTTGTTGATAATTATACAAAATGACAAATAATTAAATTATTCCTAAACATGTACAAATATTGCGTTTGTTTGTATAGATTCATAGATCAAATGCCTGTTTAGTAATAAGTTTAGGGAAGGAAAGGAAAAAAAAAGGAAGTTAAGGGAAATAATTATCTAAATATATCCTGCGTTAAAAGGTACAATTTTGAAATGGCTAGCAAATCAAAGGTAGATGTTAATACTTTTACAGAACACTCCTATGTTACCCAAAGCGGGTACAACAAAATAACATGGTGTCGTCAAAAAGGCTATTAAAGGAAGTCCTTCCTACTTTAATATTATTTTATCATCTTTGTACAAAATTAACGCGTAGGTATCATCTAAATTAAAAGCTGTTTCGTAATTTTGCCGCTCCAATTCCTGTTTACTTACTCTAATTACAGTACATGTCGCATGACATAATTTTCATTTCGTTTAGTGTTTTACGATTCATAAAACCGAATTTAAATACAAAGCAAATTGCTCACAAATTGAGCCAACGATGTGTCGCGCCTGTACCTACTCCAATTACAGCTGTCATAGGCAATTAACGGTCTAATTAAAGTGAGCCACTGCAAGAATTTGAAGTTGCAATAGTATGGTAATTGTTTGTGTGCTACGAGTAATTTTTATAAAATTGTACTAGCAAATGACCACACAAACCACCTGCTTTCACTGCCACCCGTAAATATTTATAATCATCTCCAGATAAGATTGAAAGAACTTACTGATTTGTCGATTATACATATTTAGAACTTAAATTATTGTTCTTGTCTTGCCAATTCGTACTAAGCCAGCGCGGTGAAGTCAGGCCTAACCTCTATCACTCTCAGACGAGACCGGTACCCAGCAAAGCGACAATAATGGGTTGACGACAACAGTTGCTCATTGGTGGCAGTGACCACATAACATCAGGTGGTCTGCAAG
Source organism: Spathilepia clonius (assembly GCA_018250295.1). Taxonomy (NCBI): domain Eukaryota; kingdom Metazoa; phylum Arthropoda; class Insecta; order Lepidoptera; family Hesperiidae; genus Spathilepia; species Spathilepia clonius. The sequence continues at coordinate 915 of DWRA01003443.1, read as the reverse complement.
CTTGTTTAGTGCTAACTTTTCTTCACAGTTGTAAAGGTTTACGATATTAGGATTCTTATTTATTGAAATAAAATGACAATTTTGGTGTTTTCGTGAATCCGTTTTATGGACTGAATCCAAGCTAAATAGAGTTATGTCAAAATGGACAGTTCCGACAAAATACACTGTTTCATATCCTGAAATGCAAACGAATGGTCCTAACCTTTGTTTTTTAAGGATCATCCGTTCTGTTTGAGATTGCGTCCGTAGGCTTTCACGTTAAAATATTGTACAAGCCTGCGAGCATGTACCTATCTATAGGCTCTTTTGTATGAGTAACATGTGTTGCGGATTTAGGCTTTATTGAAACACGCTACAAAATATCTAGTATGTATTAAAAAATCTATACCTATATGACTTAAACATGTTTCTAATTTTTTATCACATATTTTTGCCTGCGCGGTCGGTTTTTTAGAAATCAAAAATAGGATCATAGGTCCATCATAGGCCACTAAGTTAGCCACGTTTATATTTGTGGTAGACTTCACACACTTTCGAGAACTTTTTCCTCTTAATGTTTTCCTCCACCATAAAAGTAGTAAATGTATAGAAATTGTCTTTTAAACCTTCATACTTTCGCTACCTAAAAATAGATGCCTACTGTATTTACGAGTATTCCATGATTTATGAAATGTTTGATAAGAGAAAAAGGTTTCGCATTATATCTCAGCCACCAAGTGTGTCCCCGAGAGACTTGGACCTTAAAAAGTGTTTGCTTATTTACCAACAAAAAGCGGAAAGAAATTCTATTAGACGTAAAATTTCCTATTGAATTATTACTAGATTTTTTTTCAAAACAATATTTTAAACGGTTTAAATCAAAGGTTTCATTATTTCGAATAAAGTTCAAGGGTAAAAGTCATGTGAAGTCTATTC
>DWRA01003442.1:0-12126 GCA_018250295.1 Spathilepia clonius | reverse complement strand
GCCCGCCGCCGCCCGCCCCCCGCGCCGCCCGCCCTCCGCCCCGCGCTCCACTCGCTCGCCGCTCGCCGCTCGCCGCCGCGCCGCTCTGCCACTCTACCATGAGACCGCGAGACCGCTCTGCCTCGCGCACACACCTAGTTATTCATACCTGATTATTTACAAACATCATCACGACTTGTACGCGATTTTTTCATACACCTTAAGAGCGACACACGCTGACCATGCTACACGCAACTTTCCTCGAAACTTATTACTATGAATGAAAAAAATACATTTTATAAGACACAATACATTTTCAATTAAGTACACAAAATATTACAAGATATTTTAATAAATATAATTACATGAATTATTAATAGTCATACAATATTAATCCAAATATAAATTCAGATGTAAAATAATTGATATGCATAAATTTATTCATCATAGCGAAGTAAAATTTGAGCTATGTTAGAACTAATATTATAATTTCTTGCAATAGTTTCCTGTAATTGTCTTTTTTCAAAAATAGGTATATCAAAGAGAAATAACTTGTGCCAAAAAAAAAATAATATAGCAAAAATTAAATTAATTTAAATGAATATAGCACTTCCATACTGTTCAAAAAAATCATTTTTCGTACTTTACACAGGACTCCACAAATTAATAGTAGATACACTTACATTCTATAGAATAAAATCTAAACATAGGAATAGTAAAAGTAAAAAGCAATAAGAATGGAGAGTAAGTAGAGTCTTTAAGGAAACAATAAGTAATTTGCAGAATCTATTATACATAGGTACTTCTGTCAGAAGCAGATATGATTTTAAATTTTAGGGATACATTAAGTATGACCGCGATATAATTATAATATTTACTACACACTTTCTATTACTGACAATAGTTACTGAGCTAGCTACTGGTGAAAGAAATTAAATTGCTTAAGTAAGTAAGCAATATAAGATCACTAGGTAGGTACAAAGTGATTGACTTGGCCGACGGCCCGGTACAGGCAAGGTGATATTACTAATAAACAAAATTAAATACAATAAGCGATATACAAAAAACCTTACAAGACAACTTTATGATAAATTTAGTGGAACAAAACGATTCATGCATAGTTACTAGGCAAATAATTTCGAACATTTGAGCGTATGAGTAGTCAAACTTCAAAACAGTCGTTCGCGCTCGCTACCAACCGAGTAACACGCTTAAAGTCGTTTTTACTTAAACTTACAACAAAACAAACGTGTAATTATATTTGCAGAGAGCGTGCAGCGGTGGCGATTTGTATGCGTAATAATGTTATAATGTAAGCAAACAATAACATTCGCCGGCGACACGCCCAGCGCCATCTGTTGTCGGGTAGCCGAACTGTAGCCTGCTTGCTACACAACCCAACCTACGTTAATGTTAAGTGGAACTTTGTGTTAAGAAATTTTAAAATAAGTACTTTTATCTTGTTTAGTTTGATATTTCTTACATATTAATAACAAAAATATACTATTACGGCGAGTAATATTTTTATAAGAAATGAAATGTAAACATTCGTACCTCACTTTTTATAGTATTTTGTGAACAATTAAATTAATCAATAAATAATTTAAACGTGATAACAAAGTACTTTAAAGCCTTAAAAGTTTAGAATAAGGAATGTAAACATTTGATAGTACAAGATACGCCATCTGGCGGCGGGTAGCGGAACTCGCAGCTACCCCAGTGAACCACGGGGTTGTTGAGAGGGTTCGTTGCTGGAACGCACGACGTAAAGCTACGCCGATCACAGCGCCCCGTTATAAAACACAACTTATATTTTTTAATGTCTGTATTAAAGTACATACTTTGTAGTAAGTAGTTACCTAATGGACTATGTATTTTTTTCGATTCCTTCAGTAATAAAAAATTAAGTGTAATGATCTATAAATATCGCACATGCTACTAAAAAAGTGGAGTCTACATTCTAATTACTTAAAAACACAAATTTGAATTAAAAAAGGTAAAAGTAAAAAAATAACGTTTTAAGAAATTGATAGTAGGAACGTTTCTTGCGCTAAGTTTATTAATGCAACGCAAAAACTATTATTGTCCTACGTGGTATGTAGTTATTTTTTCTCATGAAATAAATGTTTTTATGTGATTTTAATGTTGTTAAATACGCATACCTAACATTCGCGCGGTTTCATACATTATCAATTAACATATACCCGTATTGAAATACCTATTTATAATTTAGTTTTCTTATAAATAAATTTTAGTTTCTATTCTTATTATGTATTTTTACTCTTATAAGATAGAAAGGATCTTGTAGGATGAACATTGTTCCTGGTACATTGAGAAAAGTTTTTATCTAAATATTTGTCGGTCTAAATACCTATGAGAAGATATGCTACGCTGATCCACGTTGACTCATGTTGACTTATATCTAAGGAATTATGTTTTAATTTTGTTAGTGATCAATAATATAGACAAGCGTTTCACTATTGCCTGCAATTTGGTAATTAAATAAATGACGTGTAATATCTTAAGATTTACCGACGAAAATGCTGCTCATTTACAAATTTATGGCTCTATTAATTAAAATATATGTTTAACTACTTTGAATTGCATAACAACTGTAGCATATGTAACAAATATAAAACGAAAGTTAGAAGTCTGAAAATACACAATATTAGAAGATATAAATGCTCGAGTTCTACGAGCTTCATTTGCGGCACATATTTTCAATTATATTTATTTATCAGAATGCCTCGTTAAGTTTATCTCCCTTACCCTTCCAACCAGAACACAGCAGCGCTTAACACTGCTGTTATTAGGCAGAAATAAGTGTGGCGGTCGTGCCGCCGGAGTCGAATTACAAAGGGGTCTACCACCTTTAAATTTATAGAAGTAATATTAGGTTAGCTTATGGGGTCAAAGACGGTAAGAGTGGAAGCTCGAACCTTCCAACTAGAGACCCTGGGAAGGATTAGGGTACGTGTGGCATGAGTGTGTGGAACGTAACCTATTGCACTCAGAGGGCTCCGCTCTTATTCGTTTGTACATTCTGGAGTCTAAGTAGCGGTGAGCATGATCTCCAGTGGATTTTAGTGAATATAATTCCTTATATCCCGTTTTCGCTTTACGACACTGGGTATCTTTTAAAGGTTCCCCTTATCAACAAATAGGAACAACTGCTATGTTTACATATGTACGTTGTCATAGTTTCAAATATCTTTCAATTATACCTAAAGGGATTTTGGGTATATACAATTTGTACAAACAGGAACCCAAAACTTCAGAAGAGTTCCCTCGAGTATTCATATTGTCGATATAGATATTTGAGTCCCTTTGTATCCTACTCCTAATGTGTACTTAAATATTGATTGTATTAATGGACCTTTTACCACCAAAACACCGTAATTTAAGCGGTAACGACCTCACTGATATTAATGTGGAAATAATTCCATTTAGGTAATTAGGAATACATTAATTTGGAATATACGGGCATTTTTGCGTACCATTGTGTCTAATAAATTGCCAAAAAATACCTCTCTGGGTGATATTTTAATTGGCTTTTATGATCTCTTTATTGTCGTTAAGCTATTATTGTCCCACTGCTGGGCTGGGCTACCACTGGGATTGCGAGTTGTTTAGGTACCTTTTAAAACTTTTTAAGAACTTTCAATTATCCCAAATACGTCTCTTTCTTCTTTTTTTGTCAAGATGTTTTCCGTCACTGTTAAAGCCAGTGATAGATTAAAAAATCAAATAAGCATACCTGGGATTCGATCTTCGGATCCCCGGATCGAGAACTCGACTTTCAAGCACTAGGACATTACTGCTTAGTTAATTCATGTGTGCTTCGAACACTTAACGCCAATGACATTCAATTTTAAGTTCACTTTCCAACTATGAGCTGAGTCTAGGTAGCGTTCGTTAAATCAACTATGGTCGTGGTACTTTTAGATGGTAAAAGTCTTCTCGATTCGACTCCAAAGGGACGACCACCACACCTTTTTTCTGTTTATTAGTATTTGACTGTTAGTTTTAAGCGTATGGTAAATGGCGTACACTACATGAGGCGTTCCAATTTAATCCTTTTTAGAATGCATTTGTGAACGCTCTTAAGTAGTAGTCTGTTCCTATTTGGGATTGGTATCTATGGTCAGTAAGTACTTAACATCAAGTGGACTACAAGCTAGTTTCTTACTTCAATAACATAAAAAAACTTGTCAGTTGCAGTTTACTTTTCAAATAAACCAGGATATTTATCCCTACGTTATTCTATCCGTATAATATGATTTTCCTGTTTATAATCGCCGGCACTGCGAATAAACACAATTAATTACTTTCCGCCACTCCACTCAATTAGGCCTGTTATCCAAGATTTATCCACTTAGCACATTTCAGCCACTAACGCCCGAAGTAAGCACTAATTCAGTGCACACATTACTGAACGAACAGAGCCCGAATACAGTGATCCGAACTGTTCACACGTACAACGATTACGCGCCAGCGGGCAAATGTTGCTAAGCCACATGCCAGCATATGTTGCTACGAACGAATATGTAGAATGAACCTACTCCTGAGACATTCCCGGAGCCCTAAGAGCGCTTCTTCTCATTAACAAAACACCTTGTGAAGTGGTGGAAATTCTTGACGTTCAAAAATAATTATGTAAAGGATCTACTTTGAATAAAATATTTTGATTTTGATTTTAAGATCCTGATCTTCAAAAAGGGTGCAAAAAGATTTTTTTTTTTCAAAGTTGGCAACGCGCTAGCGATGGTGACTATTTTATATCAACTTGCTCGTCTGTCTTACCTCTCCTCTTATCTTGGTAATTACTAAAAGCAGTGGTTACGGGTAAATACGTGTCTTTGCGATAGAGTGATCGGCATCTCATACAACGTGCTTGAAGTGGAGGTATGACTGTCATAGTTAAATGTGATTTAACTAGGTGAGGTGTACAGCTCGGCACAGACACAACCGCCACACCTATTTCTGACCTAAAACTGTGCTAACCGCTATTTAGTTTTGATTTGAAATTTATAGTAGAGAAGACATACTTCTCTGAAGCGTTCCAACGTAATCCTGTAAGTTAGCGACGAATGATTGAATTTATTAGGACTCTTAATCTTATAGATTACAGTTGTCCATGGGTGGTTAAAACTACATACTACCAGATGCATTGCATGCTCGTTTGCTACTACAATATTATTAAAAATAAACGAAATAGAATATAAATACGATAATAGAATAGAACCGAATGCGAAACTATGCAATTTCGTACAAATGATTGGTCCACATAATTATCGTTGTGTTGTAGTGTGGTTGTATTGTGGTACACGTGAAGAGTCACTAATTCAATCTACATACAACATGTATGCAAGCGAATGCAATCCGTATTAGCTGCGCCGAAGCACTAGAACCGCATAAATTACAAGAGCCCGAACCAGTACACTTACTTCGTGATTCACTCCGCTATTGTTACACTATTTTCGACCCTATTGCACCGGGATACAGATTACGTGGTGAGCTAATTTATATTGGACGCCGCTTGTAGGATAAGACTGGTATAAATGTTTCATTCGGGCCACGAAGTTTGTTAGAAGTGGCCATTTGATTTAAATTGAATTATGTTTGGCTAGGGACGTTCAACTATTTTGTATTAAAATAGTCTATTGTTATTTAGTACGTTTGGTGTGAGAAGAATTATAATATATAATAATAGATAATTAAATTTTTCAGTTTTCACAACATTCAAGCTTTTGTACTATACTATCAAACAATGATATCCTAGTGGTTGAAACTCGGTCTCTCAATCGACGGGAGCTAAGTTCGAATCCCGGGCGTACACCTCTGATTTACCGAAGTTATGTGCGTATTCGTAATTACGGTATTGTATTACGAATACGCACATAATGTACTTGTATTTACGGTGAGAAAACCAACAAGCCTGAGAGTTCTGCAAAAAAAGTTCTCATAAGTGCGTCAAACCTACCGATTTGCACTTGACTAGCATGACAGACTATTATTTTTATAAGTATCATTTACTAATACTTGCATATTATAACATATCCACAAGATATAAGATATAAGATTTATAACTACATCCCAATTTATTTGAAAAATAATTTTAGCTATAAATTATTACGTAAACCGCTGGTTTTAGAGCCATACATGAGGTTGGAGTGTCGACGACAGTGTTTGGGGATTTATACCGAAACACCCTAAATAGACCAAACAGGCATTCACTTTGCAGTCCTTAATTAATGTAATTAAATTTAAAACGAAAACTGTATTTTATTAACTACGCGTTTATTTGGTTATTTGCTTTTCTTAATATATAAGTAGTTAATTAAGGCGATTCGTCTGATAGCAAGCCACTGAGTACCTCAAAGAGAACAGGGGAACACTAAATTTTAAAAAAATTGAAGTGCACTAGAAAGTACCTAAAATTAGCTTTTTTACATATTGCGTGGGCGCTAAACGGTACTAGATTTTCGAAGTGGACGGTAAACTAAATAAGTTTGAGATCCTCTGGCGTATGTCGTCTCTTTGCTAAAACGACTTCACATTGACACTCTATGCTCTTTGTATTTCTGTGCATGATATTTCTATTCAAGCGGAACCATGGTGTACCGATCTTGGCAAGTCACGTAATGACTTTATGCATTCAGTTTTGAGTGCATGCATGGCGTTATGCGTGTGTTGTCATTCAGCGTTACAATTAGGCTTATTACGAATTGTCTGGTTGTTAAACTCTAAGCCAAAGAAGCATTCTAGTGATTTTTTAATTTGAATTCGGTTTAAGCTAGAAGAATTGTGGTGAAAGTGGGTACATGAAACAGGGTTCTAATACCAGAGTTCTAAATTCATCATTTAGACATATGTCTGGCCGGGAATCAAACCCGCAACCCACTGCATGTAAAATCAGTATGATGACCGCTCCGCCACTTATGTCGTCAACAACGTATAAAAATGTGTAAATAACCACATTGAACTAGTCTTCTTCTTAAAGTGCCTCTCCTAGGGAAGGTTGACTATCAGCTTTTTGCAGTTATATTTAGTTCTACGGAATAGCTTGGGGGCGCTGGTGATTGAACTAGTAATATCACAATACTATAAAAATAAAAAACCCGGCTGCTTAAAAATAATTAACTGCAAGGGAAGTAATATAGTTAATTTATATTTAGATAAATCCAACGACACCTCGTTTGTTGAAGTCTGTCAAGCCGTTTGAGGTATAGAGCGTGCCAAATAACGAAACATACAGACACAAATACATACATACATATGCTCAAAAACATTACCATCCACGCTCTGGAAAAATAAAAATAAAGAAAAATAAAACAAAAGAAGAAAATCAGTTTAATTCTACCAAATAACAAAACGAAACTTGCTTACTAAATTATTATGAAGAAATAAAAACACAAAAAGTTCCCACAAACGAAACGTAGTCGAGATAAAAATACGTAATTCTGTCCTTTCAAAGAAAAAGCTATTATTGAAAGCTGCGAGCAATTGTTGTCAGTTGGACTTTTGTAACTTTCTGCTATAAAACCCCTATATTTTAGTACTTAAAAGTTTAAATGATAAATGTTAAGAAAAGTGTTACGTAATTAGGATTACATTTGATATTCTAGCAGCAAACGAACATGTAGTATACGTGACGATAATTGGCAACTGCTTCTCTTGCACGTCTATGATTGGAGTAGCAAACCAGCATGCAGTCCACCTGATGGTATATAAGAATAATTTATCGAATATTTTAAGTGGTCTTGATTGAAAATAGTACTAGGGGACTAAATTTGTACATAAACAACCATACAAAAAAAAGCGCTCAGTTCGGTAATATTAGGTATATTTTAGGTAGATTGTATTACGTGTTTTATGCGATTGCCAAGTCAAAAATTGGCCGATATGGTTTAATATTAGATATCTCAACTTTTTTCTTTAGAATTATTATTTTTCTTTATTACACTTCGAGACTTGGGTTTTGCTACATTTCATGTTTTTTATTATATTACTAATTTAGTTGCATAAAAACCACAACAACCTTAACATTAATACAGTACAGTAAAATTATTTTAACAACACTAAAATTCGAACACCTTGTTCGAATTTTATTCCTATGTTTTTATTAAGGGGGTCCTTGAAATTGTGCTCAATTTTCTAGGGGTTCGTGGACTAAAGGTTAAGAAATGCTGCTCTATGCCATTAAATAATAAACATTGCTTCTAAGAAAAATAAAGTGGAAAGTAGCACGCAGTTCGTAAAGTTCCGTGACACGAACCGAACAATATGGCTGATGAAGTAATAGAAATAAAACGGTTAAATGTAATTTCGTACTTAGAAAATAATTTTATTCGTGAAATTGAGGTCGTGAGTAGTTACAGTAAAACTTCAATTAGCGGTATAACTATAAAGCTACAATACTGTCGAACCTTTAAAACTCTTATAACGTTTAGGTCGTATTTCGATCTAAAAGTGGTTGCCACTTAGTTACTATTCGCAGTTACAGTTCCACTGCAGGTCACGGATCTGCTGTTGCGTTACAGACATTTTAGTCTCTGAGAGTCTATAATTTCGGAGATGGGATTTGTATCCTCTTGTGGTAGTCAATTTTCGTCAGTCCAATAGATTCTAAATTTGCGGACGGATAGATAGATAGTCCTTTTTCCTTTTCCACGTACAGAACCCCGTTGTTGCTATTGTTGCTGTTTTTACAGCGAAAATATTCAAGATCTTTATATTGTTGTCTTCTAAAAATATATGCGGTCGTTTTAAATGTTGAATAAGAATTGCTTATTTATGCATACTATTTCAAGCATAATGTATATACAATGCGTATAATCAAAAAAATATGATTTTATCTCTACACATAATGCTAATAAACCATTTTCTTTTGTTGCAGGTACGAACACGCTTTCGACATTTCAAATTAACTTTTATGAGGAATAAATTTCATCGCCGCTACGTTTTTACGACGATTCATAGATCATAAACTGCGTGGAAAACTCGCAACTTTGTGATGTTTTCAACCGAGGGAAATTATGCTAAACATTGTAGATTGGAAATTTTAATGAACATATAAGAAGTTACACGTAAAAATAAGTAATACAACTACATAAAGTTTTTCCATTCTTTTTGTTAGTTGATGGATTTGTCGCAACCCTTTTTGTGTCCACTGCTGAACACGAGCCTTTCCTCATATGTGGAAACTCTACTACGCAAACGAGTATCCAGTTCAGATGATAAATGGGTTCTGAAGTTCATGGACATTTGTCAAGCCCTGATAAGGTGAGACCTAGAGTCAGCCACATGTGTTGTAACTCCAGAGGACTAAGTTGGAACGCCTCCGATAGGTACGTTTCTCTTACTACACCCTTCAAACCGGAGTATGGCCTTTAACACTGCTATCAGGCAGAAATAGATATGACAGTGGTTCCAGAAACGAGCCACAAAGTGTTCTGTAGTCGACTTCAGGTAGGATTCTAGTCTTATAGTCCAAATTACAAATGTCCAAATTAATTCATTTTTACGCCAACTAACGTTATCTTGTGGTATTAATAGATATAAACAGTCTCAATTTATTTTTACTATTATATCGTGTTAACAACCCAATCTCGCAACGACGATCGGTCACGTACTTACTACTCGTAAAGTTCGAATAAATTTCACGTAATAATTCGCGTTGGCCAATCAAATTGTCAATCATGTATGTCAGCGGTCATCAAAATAATTCTGGTTGTCTTTTTTAAATATAGATGTGCAAACGAGCGTTCTTAATGGTAAGTGGCCACTGACGTTCTTCGACAAAGATTGTGATAACTACTGCTGTTATTATGCTGAAATGGTTGTGACGGTGATGCCCTGGAGTCAAACCACGAAGGATTTTACCATTCTTCTGCGAAGGATTGTACCCTTTTTTCTTAAGTCTTATTTATGTAGGACTTTTTATACAATTGTACACGACAATTCCATTGTTTCTTACATTAGTTACAAAAAAGAATGATAAAATAAAAAAAAATATAAACAATTTGTCAAAACGTTCATATACCATTTGGATTTATACCAGGTGTTATATTTTGAAGAGACGTATTGATGAAAACATAATTGTTCTATCCTTAATATTTATTATATATCCAATTTACCCTAGTTAAGTTTAACTATGGGTAAAAACATTATTATTCTAACGCAATCTAATATTAATACCCATTAATTTCCTGTTCAAAGTTAATCTTCTGGGGATATACTGTTTCAAAATTATTTGGCTATCGGAATGTTTGACCGTGCACCGCTTAGTTAAAATTCGTTTCGAATTTATTGACCTGTTTCATATTCAACGATAGTGTGTTTAGCGATAAAACATGTTTTTAATATAATTTTAAACAAGAATTAAATAAATGTACGTTATAATAAATAATGTTTGTGTAATTGTAAGTGGTCATTGAATTAATTTATTGTTATGTTAATTGTTCAAAATTCCACATTTTATAAATTAAAATGATTATTAAATTGCCCGTTATTGATTGATATTTAAAAAATATGCCACTTTATTTCATAGATATTTTACATATTATTTATTATAATTTAAATTTTAAATTAATTTCAATTGACTTTAATTAATTTTAATTTTAAATTTAAACTGAAAGAAGCCTGCTTGTTCGCTACACGTTACTCGGATTGGCTCGAACAGGTCTCTAAAAGGGATTAATTAAAATGAGTATTTTCAAATTCTCTATACTACTCCGTACGATTATAATTGAAATTTTGATATCGGTAACCACGAATTGGAAACATGCGAAAGACAACCCTTAATTAAATAAATTATAAGCGGGTATGCACTTAATGGAATAATATTGCAGTCGCCGAATGCGAAATTATGTTAATAGTAAACTAGTAACTATTATATAAAAATCAAATTCCAAAGTTATGTGCGTATTACTTATTATTTATCACTTGTCATAATGTTGAAGGAAAACCTCGTAAGGAAACTTACATACCTGACAGTTCTTAAAAAATTTCAATGGTGTATGAAGTCTTCCAATGCGCACATGGTTAGCGCTGTGGACCATGGCCTAACTCCGTCTCACTCTAAAAGGAGACTCGTGCCCAGCATTGGGACTGTAATAAGTTGGCGACGCCTTTTCTTACGGAAAAAACGTCCGATGAAAGCCAACATACAACGTACATATTGGTAAGCAAAATACAAGTTTCATTACCATCAGGGGACAAACACCTTATGTATTCTTTTAACAATTCGTGTTATTTAAATAAGTTCGCGAATTGCGAATTCAGTTCTGCGAACTCGGGAAACATCGATCTTACCTGGATGCGATTTCCGACGTCAGAAAACATACTTGTTATGAAGTTACTTTATGAAACTGATTTAGCATATGACCGTATGTTGCATAGTTCACAGGAAGAGCCATTACGGTTTAAGGTACCACCGCCAATTATTTCTAGCATTAAGCAGTTCTCCGTTTCGATAGAAGGTTATAGATTCTGTTAACTTACATAGGAGACGAGCTTAGTTCTCAAGTATGGCAACGCATCTACAATCGGCTTCAAGTAAAACCTATTTTAATTGGAGTTCATTACAGATCCACGAGCGGTAATGGCCACTTGCAGTCAAGTGTATCGGAAGCTTCGATACTTTAAATTTAAAAAAATGTCTTCTAATAAAATGCGCTCAAATGTGCATGCAGTCCACCTGATGGGAAGTGGCAACTGCCGCCCATGGACATTTGTGATCCACCCCAGGTAAGACCAGAATTCCAACTGAAGTCGACCAAAGATGAGTTGCTACCCCTGAGAACTAAGTTGGAATGCCTCGTTAAGGTTATCCTTACCACACCCTTCAGACCAGAACACAGCAGCCCTTAACACTGCTGTTATTAGGCAGAAATAAGTGTGGCGGTGATGCTGCCGGGGTCAAACTACAAAAGGTTCTACCACCCTTAAAAAAAAAAAATTTAAAATTTTTTAAAAAACTCCATGTCATTTTTTAAGACCCTTCGATAGACTCCCCACACGTGGAGGTAAGATGAAGGTTTTTTTTTAGTTTTAGTTCCATATATGAGGAGCCTCTCCTAAATTTTATATACTATTTATTTTTGTACATAATTCCGAAAGCGGTTTACAGAATACACTTACCTG